>JNNM01000004.1:827500-908230 GCA_002895615.1 Saccharomycopsis sp. UWO(PS) 91-127.1
ACTAAAGCTCATCATTGACTGGAGTGTTTGGCTTTTTACCCTTGCCCTTGCCCTTGGCCTTCTTCTTGTAGACTTCTTCCGGCCCCCTGGATGGCATTATCGGCCCATCTTGTCTTTCCATGGGGACCCCCTTTTTCAAGAAATCAAGCACCGCGTGTTTGCCGCTCCCCGGCCCTTCGTTCGGCTGGATGCCAAACTTCTCCATCATAAACTCGGCCATCTTCTCCTTGGTCAACTGCTTGCCCGCCAACACCGTTGGCCTGGTGACGTTGGTCTCCTCCCTGCCATACACCAAGAGCACGGGCTTCTCTACCTTGGCGCCCAACTCCAACCCGGTCAACTGCAACACCTCGGCCTCGGTGAACAGCTCCTTGGTGTCAAAGTACCCAAACTCCACCAACCCCAAGTAGTCGAGCGCCAACGTCTTCAAGAACATGCTGGGCTTGTTCTTGGCGTCGCTCAACAACACGACTTTCGCCCGGCCAGTCTTGCCCACGAGCTTGCGCAACACCTCGGCGCCAAACACCCGCCGCACGTAGCTCTTCACCCGGGTCTGGGCAAACGCCACCAACCCGCTGGTGCTCCGCTCCCCCTGGTAGTCCTCGCTCACAAACTCCTTGCCCGAGAACCTTAACGGCGGCCGCTTCGCGTTGTACTTGGGCGGGCGAAACACCTTGATCGTGGGGAACCCTTGCACCTGGAACCGCGCGCAAAGCCCCTTGTTGGTGTCCAAGTCGCAGTTCACCGCCGCCACCGTGACAATGTCCTTCAACACCTTGCCGGCCTTGCGGTACGGCGACTTCAACTTCTGGCAGTGGCCGCACCACGGGGCGTAGAACTCCACCAACGTGGTGTAGTTCGTGTTGTACACCACCTGGTCAAAGCTCTGCTCGTTGAGCTCAATCACCTCGGACTTCTTGTAGAACCCGGCCCCTTGCGTGTGGCCAAGGCCACAAAGAGCCGTGATCAACACCAAAAAAAGAATGTTCATTGTCTATCAACTCAACTCAACTCAACTCAACTCAACTCAACTTGAATTTTTGTTTCAAGTGGAGCTTGGTTTGGAATCGAAAAGAAAAGAACAGGCACACCGCACTGTGCTCATAACGATTTTCACCAAAACCTTTAAAGACCACAAGAAAAAAAAAAAAAAAAATCACGATGAGAAGAGAGAACTAACTTACCAAGGACTTCCTCGACACTCCCACAATCACCCCCACATGATAACGAAATACTTCACCAAGGTGGTGGTCAAGTTCAACCCCACAGGGAAAGACGGTAAGCACACATTCAAACACCCTCCCCAACGACAACTACTAACTCCCTCTTTTTTTTCCAGGCAAAGTCGCAAGAGTGTTCTTGTCCTCGATTCCCCCTTCCATGCGAGGCGTTTGCAAGATTGAAAGCGTGCCGCTTTTCGGCGCCAAGGCTGCCGCCACCAAGCCAATCATACAGGTCACCTACAAGGACAAGAAAACGTTGGAGGCCGATCCGTCAACCATCAAGATCGACGAGCTTGCCAACATGCTCGACCGCCATTCAAGATCGTTGTCCGTGAAGGAGTCTCTCCAGGCTTGAACCGAGCCCTTGTTAATACCTGTGTCTAGGACCTTATTGGGATCTCCACCACAACACGATGTCCATCTAACTCATCTCATCAAAGATTTTCAACAGTCCTTATACCCTGTCGAAGAGAATGTGTGATATCCTCAGCATTTACAGTTGCACGAGCAACATTACAAGGGATTTTCCATGTTCTTGCTGCTGTACAGAAGGTCATATCGAGCACATTCCCCTTTTTATCAAGCGTCCTAACAACAGGGCCATCCACTCCCTTTTGGCCCCTGTTGACTTGGCTCAAATAACACGAAATCTAATAACATACGTTTAGCTGCCATTTCTGCTGTAAGCACTCAAACCTGGATTATTGCATCAACACAATACAAGTTCTCAACGTCTTTGTTGATTACAGAGCTTTGAATGAAATAATCGTCAGATCTCTATTCCCTCTCCCACGTGCTGCTTGCATGACAAGATACATCTCCTTGGATGCACCATTGCTTTACAGGGCGTTCACGACAAGATCATCGTGAGTTTCAAGGTCACTCCTCAAAATTTCCTCAGAAAAGCTCGATCTCTTCATCAGTTTACCAATGGTACAACGAGCTTCAACTTTGCAATTGGCGCTGTTCTCGAGCAGGTAAACGCCGGTAACTTCGCTTCATCGATCAGCCCTTAAACCTGATCCGTGGTACGAAAATAGCGTTGACAAAGTCACAATGATGACTACAAATTTGAAGCTCTCTGTCAACCATCTGGAAAGGGAGAATATAAGTACAAGACGGAGATGAGATCTGCATGATCGATCTTACAATAAATACGCGCACTTTATTTTCAAATCAGACAAATCATTCCTACTTTAGACAACTTGAGAAATACGTCACCTGGCTAGGTAAGAACCCAATCCCATTTCTGAACTGAGCTGGTGGCTATCCTGCTAGGTACGTTGGGTACCTAGTACATAATGAGACCTCATTTTGTAGTGCCCGAAGCAAGTTTGTGAGAGTTACCCGGGCTAAAACAAACTATTTCATTAAAACGCCCTACTTTTAACAACAAAGAGAACTCGTGCTTTGATGACCGAGTGGTTAAGGTGTTGCACTCGAATATTTTAAATTCAAGTTATGCAATGGGCTTTGCCCGCGCAGGTTCAAATCCTGCTCAAAGCGTTAATTTTTTTTTATGCATCATGAACCAGTAAGAAGCTACTTGATAATACAACCTGAAAAACATATCATATCAATCTATAGAACATAAATAAAACCTCCCATTCCCAACGAAACAAACAATAGATAAAGATTTATAGAAGAGAGAAAAAAAAAAAATAAGATAGAAATATTAAAAATCCAAGGTCCAAATTCATGTATGTGATTTAGTAAAAAGTCGAGTTTTCAATGGAACGTTCCTCGTCGTCTATAACTTCTCTTCTGTCATTGCCAATGACATTGTCGTAGTTTGCGAAAACGTTCTGTCCCTCCAAAGTAGGGACAAACTGTTGTGAACTGACCTCGTCAAGACTGACATCATCGCGGCCCTCATCTCGAGAGCAGTAGTCCACATCATTACTGCTAGTTTCCGAAGAGTCTTCAATCGCATTCTCAGCTGTTATTGAGTCATAATTCATCAGCGTTGGGCTGTTATTGTTGTTATTATTATTGATAGTAGTATTGGTGTCGCTTAGTAGATTATCGCTCACACCAGGCGATGTGCCTCTATCCACCATGATGTGCTCAGAATCGCGGCGGTGGAAGATGTTCATAATACCCGAGGTGGCTATTGAAAGCCCCGTGCTTCTTCGAGGCATTTTCTTGGTAATGTCATGCTTGCAAATCGGACACACTTTGTGATAGTTGCACAACCAATTGATGCAGCACTTGTAGTGGAAATAGTGATTGCACGGGAGCAAGATCACTTTGCTTTTCAATTTTCTAAAGTTGTTCAAGCAAATCGAGCACTGATTGAGCTGGAACTGATTCAACTCTTCTATTGACAAGTGATGCATCAATGGCGGTGGTAATGGCGATGATGATAACGCATTAGCAGGATTCGCCACGCGTTTGCCAACAACATCTGAGGAAAAACTATTTACAGATGAGTTGTCAGAGTCAGCTTTGCCATCAGTTTTCTTGAAGAGGTTCAACAAGAGATTCTTCGACTTGTTCACCACTGCAAGACTGCCCAAATAATAGTCTTTATTCTTTTCGAAATCATAAATTGGAATCAAGTAATCGGCATTGAAAACGTACACCGGCAAGGTCTTGACAATATCCTTGGACGCCCTTTCCAAGTGCCTCTTGTGGGCTCTTCTGAACTTGATAATGACGTAAATGATCAGCAACGCAATGGGTGGTGAAAACACCATTGTGAGTAAGGCATCAAGCAAAGGCGAAGGCGTTTGCCCCGTGAAGATGCTAATCACCAAGGACTTGCTCGAACTCCGCGAAATCAAACTGCTGATCTCTAATAACGTTTCTTTGGTAACAAAGATGGAAGGCACTGTAATGTCTTCTGCTGCATTCTTGGTGTACATTGTAAGGAGCCCCTTCTTTAACTGATCGTTCCCAATGACAACACTCTTGGCACCAAGTGTTTGGAAGTTACGAACTTTCTCGTAGAATGAGCAACCTCCTCTTTCGTTGAGTACCATTGTGTCATTATTGTAAAACTTTTTGCTACCATCATAGTCAAAAATAGGATTTTTCTTCATGGATTCAAACAAACTTCCCAAATCGCATCCATCTTCCCTCACGTAGATCAAGTTCCCAGAGAATTGCGTTTCATTTGTGACAGTGTGGCTGCTCTTCTTGCCGCTGGCAGCGCGGAAGAATGGCTTGAATCCTTTAAAGAACCCAAGAACGTTGTTGTTGGACACCCCGTCAACAGGACTTATCTGATTCGCATCATCTTCTTTCTCATTGTATGAATGAGTTGTCGAGAACGTGACATCGACAATAGGCCCAAAGGCGGAGTATCTCCCAATGCCCCTCGAGGTTTTGTTTAAAATCTCGTCTTGCCACTGCAATATTGCGGTCATCGGAAGAATCGAAGGCGACCTTGTATCGAGATCAAAGCTGTAATCAAGCTCTGAAAATAGGAGAGAAGTGAGGATGTAAAAGCAGTAGATGCACAGGGCACTTGCCAAGGTTATTGAAGCTATCAATCCCAAAAACACAAGTCTCATTGTTGGTAATCTGGTGGCAATAAGACTTGGGGTCGATGTTGGAACAACAAATAGAGGTTTTGTTTTTTGTCTTTAATCACTTTTACTATCTAGGCTTTTTTATTATTATTTTTTTCCCTCTTTCTTATTTTTACCCTTTTATTTTTATGTTTGTGTACCCATGATAAAGCTCTGTATAAACATTACATGCGATGAGGACTGAACGTGCTTCTGCTTCGATGTTTTACTTGTAGCTAACGACTGACCAGTAAGAACGCCTCTGACAGAGCTCAGGTAAGAGTGATCAGAAGATTGAGATCGAAAAAGCGATGGGGGGCATGTGATCGGTTGTACAAATTTTGATTCATCATTTGATATATTAGTTGGTGTTATTATTATTATTATTATTATTATTATTATTATTATTATTATTATTATTATTATTATTATTAGTTGTAGTTAATCATTAGTTATACAAGATATCAGGCGAAAGTACTAGAAGTTATTTTCATGAGCTGCTTGATTGGCCAAGTCTGTTTCCTGAGCCTTGAAAGCTTCCCAGAGCTTCAGGTTGAGGTGTAGGAGGCATTGAGTGTCTTTTGTTAGCTCCGCTTTCTGTCAATGGGATTATAGAAAGCGAAGAAGAGTCGTATTGGGCTCTGTTGGCAGCAATGGCTTCTTCTTTCACATAAAGAAAGGGGGATGGGATCAAGTTGATCAAAAAGCCAACTTTCAGCTCAATGAATGGAACAACTTTCTTGGTAGGAGGATGGATAAATCTGTCCAAGTGACCAAAACTCAATAAGTAGCCGGCTAAAAGACCAAACATGTGGCCCCAGAAGGAGGAGCCTGGCATCAAGATTGTGACAATCAACAAAAACAATACCGGAGTGTAGATGGTTGGGATGGCAAAGTTTGAGTTGAGTTTCATCACAGGGGTGCTCAAGCTTTCCCTGTATGCAAAATAGGCAGCAAACGAAAACACCCATCCACTGGCGCCTATCACCCTGGTGTCCCGGAAGAAGATTATGCCAAAAATGCAATATGGAATGGCAGTGGCCATTGCAAGGATGTTAAGCACGATTCCGGTGTAGACCGTGCCATGTGCCATTTCGTAACGAGCCAACCACCCATAAAGCCCCACGACATTCAAAATCAAATGGATTGGTGACAAATGGCCCAAAGGGTAATTTGAAAGATGGCCCAATCTGAGGTGGAAAAGATCTCGTGGTTGCAAGGCGATGCTGTCGTTGAGATTGGTGACGAGCCCCAAGATGAACATGAAGGTCAAAAACACCGCCAACCCTGAGGACAACGCGGCGAATTTCTTGTTTCCAAAGGTTGGGAACAAGTGTTCAGCAACAGAGGCGAACGTTAATTGTTGTAGGGAGTTCATTTGATGGGGAGGGGGAATAAGATGGTTAATGGTGCAAATCAAAAGAGAATCAATCAGAAAGAGAAAAGATCGAAAAATATTAATTGATTTTTTTTTTCCTCTTTATAATATAATACTATACAACGCAGATGAGAGGGTATTGCAAAGATGTGGTGCGCCGACAATATAATTGTGCCTTGTTTTAAAAGACCTCAGCCGTCTTTACTACTCCACTGATATCAATGGAGGGCATATCTCAGGAGTTTGGCACGGTCTGTGTGAATATAAGATAAGAGTGAAGATGTAGAATGAGGAAGAATGTGTGGGTGTCTCAACCGTGGTTTGACATTTTTTGATTCTAGTCAGCAATAGAAAAAAAAACAGAAAAATCAGACAAAAAAACACATTTTGTGGAAAAACCCGAAGTGAAATGAAATCCCTTTTGCACAGAGACAGATCCCAAGTGGAGTTAAGCATTACAATTTCTACTCGAATTCAGGAACAATGCTGGTCTCCGATCTTATGAATGTGTGTATTCTATCTTTGAGCATCCAGTTTCATGCCCACTCTTATGTTTGACGTTTCTAAGGCCTCTAACATATCATTTAGTACCTTGGTTCAGCCCTTGACATTCCAGGGTTCAACTTCAAAAAGTTGATTTTGGGGTTTACGTTTGCACAATGGGCGTTTGAAACCTACTTGCAATGCCGCCAGTTTGGTGCATTGAGCAAGCCGAAGCCACCAAAGGCCTTGCAGTACGACGTTGATCAGGTAACTTTCAAAAAGTCTCAACTGTATTCAAAGGCAAAGCTTCAATTTTCACTTGCAAGCGATGCATTGGGGTTAATTCAGAATTTCTTGGTGATTCATTATGACATGATGCCGTATTTCTGGAAAATCTCTGGCAACATTTTGCAGTCAATTGTGCCATATTTACCAAAGTTGTTCAAGTTGTCTGCGGCAAGCGTGATTTCTCAATCAGTGGTGTATTTTATAGTGGTGCAACAAGTTTCACTTATTTGGTCTTTGCCCCTCAAATACTACCAAACTTTTGTTTTGGAAGAAAAATTTGGATTCAACAAGCAAACGTTGGGGTTGTTTATTTCCGATCTTGTGAAGATGAACTTGCTTTCCATGGCCATTGGCACTCCATTGCTCGGTGCCTTTTTGAGAATTGTTGATTATTTTGGTGCGAGTTTTGTGTTTTATGCATGGGCCCTTATTTTTGCATTCCAATTGCTTCTCCAAACCATTTATCCAACCGTTATCCAACCGTTGTTCAACAAGGTGGAGCCATTGGAACAAGGGGAGTTGAGAACCGCGATTGAAGCCTTGGCTGCCAAGAACAAGTTCCCGTTGACCAAGCTTTATGTGATTGACGGGTCCAAAAGATCGGGCCACTCCAACGCGTACTTTATGGGTCTTCCATGGTCCAAGCAGATTGTTTTGTACGACACCTTGATCAAGTCTGCCACCGTGAAGGAAACCGTGGCGGTGTTGGCGCACGAGATTGGCCACTGGGCGTTGTCACATAATGTGAAGATGTTAACGATTGTTAACACCCACATGTTTCTCATGTTTGGGATGTTTTCGTTGTTTTTGAAAAACAATGCCTTGTTCGAGTCGTTTGGGTTCCATAAAGTGAAGCCGGTGTTGATTGCGTTTTTTTTGTTCAATGACATTTTGCAGCCACTAGAGTGCGGGCTTACGTTTTTCATGAACTTGATGTCGAGAAAACACGAGTACGAAGCGGACCATTACGCCATGAAGCAAGGGTACGCCAAGGAGTTGGCGAGCTCGTTGATCAAGTTGCAGATTGAGAACTTGAGTGCAATGGAGGCCGACTGGTTGTACAGCGCTTACGTGTACTCGCACCCGATCTTGGCGGAGCGATTGAGGGCCCTCAATTACGTGCCAGAAAAGAAGGTTGTTGTCAACAAGGAAAAGGAAGCGAAAAACGATTAACTAGCTAGATGAATGAGATTTAAATTAAGTTTCTC
Organism: Saccharomycopsis sp. UWO(PS) 91-127.1; assembly: GCA_002895615.1. NCBI lineage: Eukaryota > Fungi > Ascomycota > Saccharomycetes > Ascoideales > Saccharomycopsidaceae > Saccharomycopsis > Saccharomycopsis sp. UWO(PS) 91-127.1. Next base: position 835,596 of record JNNM01000004.1, read on the forward strand.
CTGTAGAGCAAACGAGGGGGGATGGATTAGTGGCTTGCTCCGCTCCGCAGGGCTTCGCCCAGCAGCAGCAGCAGCAGCAGCAGTTCAAAATAAACACCCTTGAAAACGTCCTCAATGACATAAGGCACATTCTTATACTTTTCGTTGAAAATCAAATGGGGCTTTCTCTTGGCCAAGTCCAAGATGGTCTTGCCAAACTCGGAGTTGCACCAGGAAAACCAAGGTCGAGTATAGTCAGTGCCGGCAGCGACTTGCACGTTGATTCCCTCATGCATCAAGCCCAAGTAGCCAGTGTTTCTCAAGACGGCCTGCAAGTCGGCTGCGATTTCGTCGTCGTTGTTGCTTGTTCTGATCTTCACCAACAAGCTCATGGGCCAGGCGTGGCGGTAGCCCACATGAGGCCCGCCCACACCGCGAAAGTGCCTGCCCGTGAGGTAGTAAGGGTTGCCGGTTTTCGAAAGCACCATCCGGCGGGTGTTTTGGTATAAGGCGCTGTTGACGTTGAGGAAGCCCAAGTCGGGCAAGGAGAGCAACGAAGGGATGTTGGCGTCGTCCATGAGAAGGGCGCTGGAGTAGCCGTCCACCTCGTACGCCAAGACCTGGCCGTGCACCGGGTGGTTGACCACGCCGTGCTCGTAGATCGAGGCGTTGATGTTGCGGGCAAGCAGCGACATTTGAGCATGCTCCTCTGCAAAACCAGGCTGACCCTTGAGAATCTTGGAGAGCTCAAGAAGCTCGGTGGCCATGAAGGCGTTGGCGGGGATGAAGAGCTGGAAAACGCAGGCGTCGTCCGAGGGTCTGAACGCCGATCTCACCAAGCTGGTGTTGGTGTTCACCGGGTTGCCGCTGCCGGACAAGGGCAATGTTTCGGACCCAATTGTGGTTTCTCGTTGGAAAGTGTACTTGAACGAAAGCAAGTTGCCGCTGTCTGCAAACGTGGGGGAAAGCTCGCGCTCAAGGACAAGCAACACGTTCTGCAACGCGAGTTTCCAAAGCTCGCCCTGGAAGATCTTGTCGTCATGGGTGTTGGTGTAGTAGTGTCTTGTCAAGGCGAGAAACAGGGCAAGCGAATCAAGCTCCCACTTGCATTCAAACACGTTGTTCCAGTTGGGCCGCGGGAACACCTTGTCAATGGCGCTGTTTTGCCGCTCAACCCCGCTTTCTGGGGGCGGCTGGAACGCATTGCAGTACGGGTCTGCCACAACGTAGCGGGCCTGCGTGTGGATGGCCCCGACAAACAAGTCCCTGAGCAGTTGGTCGTACCTAATGAGGTCCTTGTACGCTGAAAGCTGCCAGGTCGAGTCGCGCAACCACTCGGCATGGATGTCCCCCGTGACAATGAACGTTTGGCTGGGCTTCTTCTTCTTCTTCGTCTTGTTATCGCTGGTGCCGTTGGTGTGCCAAAGAATCGTGGTGTCGAGGGTGTTGGGCAAGCAGTTCTCAAACAAGCGCATCAAGTCCGGGTCTTCGATTCTCACCCTCATGTCCTCAATGACCTTCTCCACCGCGCGGGAGGAGAAAGTCCGGCACTGGGGCAGGGGTCTTTGGAAAGGAAGCTTCAACTTGCCCTGGGAAAAGGGCCCATGTCGTTGCTGCGAGTACTCCACGTAGTTGGGACAGAAGTTCTTTTTGTTGTTAGTGCTGCTCTTGCCAGTCCAGAAGTCCCTGAACGCAGAGGGGGCCTTGGTGTCCTGGACGATGAACGCAGGGTACTGGGGTGGCTGCTGCTGCTGCTGCTGCTGCTGCTGCCCGGGTGGCTGCTGTGTGTAGTGTGCGTCCTCGAAATCGGTGTCTATCAAGAGCTCCTTTGGGGAGGCAGGCCCAAGGAAGCAGTATAGCGCAATGACAAGCGACGCCACAAGGCAGTATCGGACTACTCTCAACGAACGGTTATTCATCACAATGAGCATCTTTTGCAAGGTGAAGAACAGCAGAGGGAGGGGGGGTCTGCTGTCTATATTCTGTGATTCTATCAACGAGGGGGAAGCGTGAACAAACACCCGTGCCCCAAGTTGTCGTACAGATTGGAAAAAACATTGACGAAATTTCGTCGTTCCTTCCAGGGTGTCTTGAAGTTAAAGGTTACACAATGTCGAAAGAAGAAGCCAAGGGCAAATTTCTCTCGGTGTTTTCGGAGCTTGTTTCAGAGCTCCAGGAGGTGCTCAAGGAGTACGGCATGACGGAAGACGCCGTTGAGTGGTTCACCAGGAACGTGGAGTACAACACCCCGTTGGGCAAGTTGAACAGGGGGATTTCCGTGGTGGACACATATGCGATATTGAAAGGCCACTCGTCGTTCACGGAGCTTGGGGCCGAGGAGTACAAAAAAGTGGCGATTTTGGGGTGGTGCATTGAGCTTTTGCAGGCGTATTTCCTTGTTGCGGACGACATGATGGACCAGTCCATCACCCGCAGGGGCCAGCCATGCTGGTACCGCGTGGCCAACGTGGGCGATATTGCCATCAACGACTCGTTCATGTTGGAAGGGGCCATCTACATTATCTTGAAGAAGTATTTCCGCCACGACAGCTACTACGTGGACTTGTTGGAGTTGTTCCACGAGGTGACGTTCAAGACAGAGTGCGGCCAGTTGTTGGACTTGATCACCGCCCCTGAGGACCACGTGGACTTGGGCAAGTTCACCTTGGCCAAGCACTCGTTCATTGTGATCTACAAGACGGCGTTCTACAGCTTCTACTTGCCGGTGGCGCTTGCCATGTTTGCTGCGGGTGTTGCCGACCCAGCAGACTTGAAGCAGGCCGAGCTGGTGTTGATCCCGCTTGGCGAGTACTTCCAGATCCAGGACGACTACCTCGATTGCTTTGGCAAGCCCGAGGACATTGGCAAGATCGGCACCGACATCCAGGACAACAAGTGCTCGTGGGTGGTCAACGCCGCCTTGAAGTTGGTGTCTCCCGAGCAAAGAAGGGTGTTGGACGAGAACTACGGGAGAAAAGACCCGGCCAAGGAGAAGGTTGTCAAGCTGTTGTTTGGCGAGTTGGGAATCGACAAATTGTACCACGAGTACGAGGAGAGCTTTGTCGAGGACATTCGCAAGAAGATCGCCGCCGTTGACGAGTCCAGAGGGTTCAAGGGCGAGGTCTTGACTACCTTCTTGAACAAGATCTACAAGCGTAGGAAGTGACCTTTATGTGAAATTAAATTTTGAGATTGATTTGATCCCGTGACAGGGGACCAAGAAAGTTGTAGTTTTCGGATCACTGCAATTTTATTTTTGCAAGCATACACAGTAGTAATACGGACGATAATGAACTGGAGCAGCGAATGGGCCACCACCCCCGAGTTGGACAGGAACGTGTGGGTGTCGCCGAACCCGGGCGCAGTTGTTAGTTCTGGGCCGGTGATTTCAGATGCACCCTTAAAGCTGGCACCAAAGGAGGTGGAAGAGAGCATTGCAGAGGAAAAGGACAATGTATGGGCTGATATCCCAACACCTGGGGAGGAAATCAAGCCTGAGGAGGAGCCTGAGGAGGAGCCTGAAAGCTCGTCAGACTTTGGCGAGTTTGAGGACCCGGCCGTGACGGTGCAGGAGGTGTTCCCAACAACTCTGCCGGCCTCGGTGTTGGAAAAACTCTACGCTTCTACGGAGGGCAAGGAAGAGACTTTAACAAACACCACGACTAGTTTATTAAACACAGGCAAGAGCCGGAAGTATCACAACAGTTTGACACGGCCCACCCGGCAGTTCACCTTTGTGGCGGACGACGAAGACCACGGGGCAGTTGTGAAATGGCGCAATGGGGCCATTGAGCAGGAACTCAACGGGGTGCTCCTGCGATGGAAAAACGAAGGAGAGGAGGAAAAGAAGGAGAAAGGAAAGAATGGTCCTGTCCAGGACCCTGGCCAGGGCGCCCCTGCTTATGTCTCGATATTTGGCTGGACCACTAGTACCGATGACAATTTACACACCCAGAATGGCGAGTTAATGTCGCCGACCCTTGGATCTGAAAAAAGAATGACGATGATGGAGAAGCTTGAGCGCCTGGCGGCCAAGCTGGCGGACCGGCTTGTGGTGGAACGAGCAAGCCGAGAGAGACAGGAACAAGAGGCGGAAAGAGAACGGCAGCGGCAGGTGAGGAAAGTGCAGCAGGAGAAAGCAAAGGAGAGACAAAGAGAAAACCAGGCCAAGGAGAAAGAACAAAGGTTGGCAAGGGAGAAGGAAAGAGACAAGGAGAATGCCAATAATAATGTGAAGGTGAAGCACTTGTTTTCGCCGTTGAACTCGATCTTTAAGAAGAACGGGGGTGTTGCTGTGAAAAGCAGCATGTCGAGCAAGGATTATATTAAAGAGAAGGAGGAAGAAGAAGGGAAAAAAGATGAAGAAGATGATGAATTTGCCAAGTTTGAGTTCAAGAATGCGACTCTTGAGAGTGATGAAGGGGAGGAGGATGATGATGATGATAATGATGAGGAAATGGGTGGGTTTGTTGGGGGCTACGGGAACATTGGCGAGAGTTTGGATTTGGACAATGGGTTGTTTGATGAGTCTTCGAGGGCCAGCACGCGGCCAAGCTCGATGGTGGGGCCAAGCCCAATGAAGAGTGCAGTACAAAAAATGGACCCTACGAGAAGTACAGTACAAAAGATGAGCCCTACGAAGAGTACAGTACAAAAGATGATGAGCCCATTGCAGCCCAAACTGAGACCGCTGTCCATGATAATGGCCAACCAGGGGCTAGTAATGACACCAAACTTGACAGGCACGATGAACCCATTGAAGCCCATCACGAAATCAAGGCCGTCGTCTTTGATAATGCCAAAGGCTTCCCCTTCTTTGCTATCAATGGAGAGAGAGCCAATTTATCCGGGAAAAAGCGTCATGAACAACAACAAGAACCCCGCCTTGGTGATTTTCTCTGGGCAAAAAAAAGATTTGGGGCGTTTGACAGGTGAGGAGGCTGCCCCACCACACTGGCGCGGGGATCTGGACAAGGAAGTACACCAGAATCCCAGTATCGATGACGAAGATGAAGACAATGATGATGATGATGAGGAATTTGGGGAGTTTGCCTCCCCTGTTCAGACGGGGTTTAACAATAATAGCAACGTCAGTACAATAGAAAAGCAACCAACAATTTATCATCAACAAAGAATAAAAGGAAGGGGATTGGAAACAGAGGAGATGAAGGTACGGCGTTTAATAGATATGATTCCCAACGTGGATTTCATGATGTGATGATGTGATGAAATCAAATAGATGCATAGATAATGAATGACATGAGGAGTAGAAAAGATTTGATTGATTACTCTGTATTTACCTTTTTCTGGAAAGCCGCATCTAAGGCACGTGATGCAACCCCCCCTCTCTTTCTCTGTTTCTCTCTTTCTCTGAGAAAAGAGAAAAATGAAACAAAAAATTTTCAAACAGTGTGAAATATATAATATAATATCATATAATATATATATGTATGATAAGATACGATGAACAGACTATACAAGAACACTGTCAACCAACTCACGTTTGTGCGAGGCAAGAGAAACAAGGCGGGCTTGAACCAAGGAACGCAGACGGTGATTGGGCAGCTCAGTGTGATGAGCGCTGGGAGAAAACAGCCACGCAGATTGAAGCTTTGCAAAGAGGATCTTATCAGACACCAGGTTGTGGTGAATGCGTGGAGCGTGTACCAGAAGCTGAAAAGAGAAGCAGAACACGAAAGACTTACAAGGCAGTACAATGCAATGGAGCAAGCCATGGGGGATTTGGCAATGGTGAATGAGCGGTTGTTCCACTTGGGCAACCACGGGTACAAGGGAAGACGGTTTACTTTGGAGTTGGCAGTGCCTACAGAATATCCATCGAATGAGATATGGAATCATGCATATAAGAAGAAGAGTGATCAAGAGGAGTGATAAAAGAATGTATTTGTATATATATATATATATATAAGGAGTATAAAAGATATTTGCTTATGAGATCCCCTCTGGAATGAAATAATAAGAGAATAATTATGTAATCTATTAGATAATAATAATAATATCCACCACAGTTGTGAAAGAGAAATGGACATTAATCCGAAATGTCTTCGGACTTTTGAAGAAGGAGTGAGGCTAGATCACAAGGAGAGAAAGAGGAGACTTTTTCATATATATAGTATATAGTAAATAACATATATAGTATAAAGTATATAACATATATAGTATATAGTATATTATGATATATAATTCATAGCAATGGAATAGGAATAGACTGTGAGAGAGCGGGGTGTGATAATAATAATAATAGTAAATAATAATAGTAAATAATAATAATAATAATAATAATACTCCTCTTAAAACATACTCTCTTAAACATGTAAATACAACAGAAATATGTAAATATGCAAGTAACCAATATTAAAATATATATCATATCTTTATTATAACATTTATATATATATATATTCATTCCCTTCTCTCTCTCTTTCTTTCTTTCTTTCTCTCTTTCTTGCTTCCTCTTTTTCATCTCCTTTCCTATCATACCAAATCTACTCTTCTGTACTATACTATACTATACCATTATGATCCACCTTCGCAACATTGTCCTTGATGAAAAAATAGGCTCGGGCGCATACGGCTTGGTCTACAAAGCCCACGACAACTTTCAAGACTATGCAGTGAAGATAATATCAAAGCTTACCAACAACCGCAACTACACCAGCACAACAACATCGGCCACCACCACCACAACAAGCACGAATACAAACACAAACACAAACACAAACACAAACACAAACAATGCTAAACCTTCCATAGCCCTTGGCGTTGCCATCGACAGCCTTTGGCTGTCGGGCATTGACCAGCATCAGTTGACACAGTTGAATTTGGACAGCATCAGGAAATTGGGCCACAACTACCACTATTTGAAAGAAATCTCCAACCATTTGAAAGTAAATGACCATCCAAACGTGGTGACCATCCACAGCGTTTTCAACTACAATGAGTACTTGTTCATTGTCATGGACTATTATCCAAACGGCGATCTTTTCAGCACCATTGTCGACAAGAAAGTCTTCACCCACGATGGCACTCTTATTAAGAAGGTGTTTCTCCAGTTGCTCGACGTTATTCAGTATTGTCACGCCCACAAAATTTATCACTGCGACATAAAGCCCGAAAATATTCTTGTTAGCGAGGATTACTCAAAAGTGGCCATTACCGATTTCGGCTTGGCGGTGCAAAAAGAATATGTGAGCGACGGCCTTTGCTGTGGCTCCAGCTATTACATGGCTCCAGAAAGACTTCTTCTTACAGAACACCAGCAGCATAATTACTATCCAACAAGCGCAGGCGATGTGTGGTCCTTGGGCATTATTTTGATCAATCTTACATGCATCCGCAACCCTTGGATGAAGGCCTCCATTAACGATGACACTTTTGCCATTTTTCTCAAAAAGCCAGAAATCCTATACAAGATCCTCCCCATTTCCAAGGAAATGTTTTTCATTCTTAGCAACTATCTCTTGGTGAAGAACCCATACAAGAGAAGCACAAGCAACTTGGAGATTATAGAGAAGTTGATTGTCAATTGCAAGAGTTTTACCAAAGACGGGCCTTTGAGCAGTTGTGCCGTTTACCCGCAGCCGTTGCCACCTGCTGTGGAGAACAATTTTACATATGGCAAGAGAAGATCCCTGTTTGAGCTGTCATTGTCCACCACCAGCCCATCAAAGAGATTATCTGTGGACTCACTTTCGTCCATGTGCTCGCTTTCCTCCTCGGCCAGCATTTCCCAGACCTCTTCATCCTCCTCGTTGTGTTCTTCCTCGTCTGGGTCATTAACCTTTTGCACCAGACAGCAGCAACACCCAAATCAACTGCTGCAGCCTCGCGGGGTGGCAAAGAAGCCCATCATCAAGAAAAAAATGAATGATCAAGCGGTGGAGTGCATTGCCAAGTTGACAGACTACGAGTTTTCCTTCAAGACGAGCTCTTTATTTGAAATCAAGAAGTAGTTCTTAATAGACGGTTTTTTTTAATTTTTAATTTTAATGTAATATTTGTGTTGCCATGTGATGGTATTTTGATGTATTTTGATGTATTAGATCGGACCCGAGGGAATGGATCGCACGAAATGTACAGAAACCGTGGGAAAGAATTTAGGAAAGAATTCAATTCATCGGAAGCGGTTATTCCTTTTCCCACCCGCTTGGGGCAGGTTGGTTCAGTCAGCACGGGCGGGGTCGGCCGTTCCCGCGGAGTGGCTGGTGTCTGGCTGTGCCCCTTGCTTGCCCTGCACCATCATGTGATAGCGGGGCACTCGCCGCCCCGCACTTCTAGGTTCCAATCTAGATTTCTTTATTTCATTATTATTATATATGTTTATATATGTAGATGTCGTGAATGCTTATTTGAACCCCAACTCGATGGGCGAGAGCCCCATCTCCGGGAGCAACCCGTACTTGTCATTCTTGCTCATCTGGATCAACGACTCGGGAACCTTCTTCTTCTTCACCGGGCCGCTGGCCAAGCTTTTTGCATCATGGTCCGCCAAGCTGGTGCTGCTGTTTAATGGGTCCAACACCGACACGGTGCTCTCCAGCCGGCGATGAAAGTGGGGCTTCTGCTCTGAGAGAATGCTGCTGTTGGACGACTTCACAATCGTCTGGTTCTTCTCCTTGATGGAGTCGTATATGGATTTGAATTTCTCGTCTCTCAGGGGTTGTTTGGGAGATGCAAAGAGGGGGCTCCCCTGGGACTGGCTGCTGTCTGGCTTCTTGAGGTCAAACGCCCCTTCCAAAAAGGAGTCAAACTCCACAAGGGAGGTTGTCTCTTCGTGGTCCGGCAAGAGGGTTGTCACCGAGGGGGCTATCGAGGGTGTCACCGAGGGGGCTACCGAGGGTATTGTTGACGGGACCACCATGGACACCCGCTTCGGGTTGTTCAACGGATCAAGGGTGCGCTGGGTGTAAAGCTGTCCAAGCGCTGTGGTTCTCATGGTGGAGCTGCTGGTGTGCCGATGATGGGAGCTCATGGCGGTTTCACTCTCCGTTTCAGAAAGTCTCTGGGTGAACGAGGAAATGGCCGGGCTGAAGGGCTGGTCTTGCTCTTGGCCTTGCCCTTGGCCATTCACTTGGCCTTGCCCTTGGCCATTCACTTGGCCATTCACTTGGCCGATATCGGTCAAGTTGAACCGGTTGGGGAACTCGCTGAAGGGGTTCTTGAACGGTTGAAGTTGTCCTGATGTTGTAATTGTTGTTACTGCCGGCTCGGAATAGGGGAGGTCCAAGGTTGATGGGGATTTGAAGATCTCGTTCAACTCGATCTGGGTTTGGATGTCGTTGATGTTGTTGAGCGTCTGAGGGGTGCCGATCGACGCTTTGCGGACCACGGATAAGGTGGACTTTTTATTCTTCGCTTTCTTGACACTCAGCTTCCGGGCAAGGGTGAGTCTCCTGGTGACCGAGTTCACCTTGAGGTGTTTTCTCTCCGATTTAATGGAGGACGAGGACGACGAGGACGACGAAAAGGACAGAATAAACGACGCAAGCATGGTTGGTTAGGGATTAAAAATGGGTAAAGGAGAAGGAGAGGAGTTCAGAAATATTTTGTTCTGTTGCGGGCTTTGTAATTAATCCCAAATGGGTAAATTTGAGTTTCGAAGATGATACGTTTGATGTTTTCAAGCTAGCTATATGAGCTAATTTTCGGGAGGAAAATTCAGTCACCTTGTAGGTTGACAGAATAGGGTGGTCTTAGGCTTCTGTGATAGAACTATAATATCAGCAAAAAGTGAAGAAGATCAGAAGATCAGAAGATCAGAAGATCAGAAGATCAACAAGTGTTCATTCAGTGTTCAGTGCGACACGACACGAAACTGAAGGCACGGAAAGACACGGATGAAATGCTTATGTAATACATTACGTAAGACGCTATCCGGCATCCCCCCATCTCCTGCTGTTGGGAAGAGAAAAAATAATAAAAACAGCAGATATTAATTCCTATAGAGAACACCGACTTTATAAAGTACAATACGATAAAATGCTTGCGAGAAACATTAGATTGATTCCCAATCCTATAAGTAGATCGTTCCTTGTAGGCAGATCATCATTGCACACCTTCAGACCTGTTTACCAGGACGCAAAGCTTGCAGTTGCCAAAGATGTTCCTGCAAAGATATACGATTTTGCAGCCATTTCCAAATTGTTGGATGAGGACATTACAAAGACCGACAAGCTATTAATAGACGTGAGAGAGCCCGACGAGTTGAAAGCCATGGGCAAAATCCCCACCGCCCTCAACGTCCCTTTCAAGAGCACCCCTGGCGCATTGAACTTAGATCCCGAGGAGTTTGAGGACGTGTTCAAGTTCAGCAAGCCGTCCAAGGACCAGGAATTGATCTTCTACTGCCAAAAGGGGGTGAGATCCTCGGCGGCAGAGGAGTTGGCCAGCACGTTTGGCTACACAAAGAGAGGCAACTACACGGGGTCTTTTGCAGACTGGGTGGACAACAAGGGCAAAGTCGAAAAGGCTTGATACAAATGCCAAATGCCCAAATGCCCAAATGTCCGGGTAGCTGTGAATAGAAATCATGTTTATCCTAGCTTAATCAGCTTATATAGTTTATTACAATAATTATAAGAACGAACCATGAGTAGAAGAAGTGTATTTATAGAGTATATCCCTCCATGCAGATATACAAATACAGTTAGCAAGCAAGCTTGCAACCTTGCAAGCTATATGTTGCGTTCTTCTTATTTTGACACCATGGTAGCGTGTACATGCTATGTCCGCGCGGACTATTTGAACTACACTTAATTACAATTAAGTTCTCCAATATCCACTAATATTGCCAGACAGCGAATCCCTTTGCAACCTACTATTATCATTCCTACTATAATCACTTCTACTATTACTACTAATAAGCCTCGGTGTAAGACAATGAACAAGTAACAAGTAAACAGAAAAGAAGATTTTTCTACCCTTCTTTCTGTGGACACTTTTATACCTCAGCTGTACACTGTGTTGTCCCGTTATTGTCCAGAAACTCCCCAGAACAGCAAAAAGTAAAGATCGGAAAAAGATTCCAACTCAGCATATTCTCTATTCATCTTTTGTCTTCACAAAGGGAAAAAGTCAACCCAAAGTCTATTATAACTCCTCTATTCTTATAGTTATAGTTACAGGAAAAGAAAGAAAGCTGCTAATTCACAAAAAAACACAGCCAAAAATAAAAAATCAAAGAAAAAAAAAAAAAAAAAAAAAAACTTTTTTCAATTTCATCCTTCCCAGACTTCCCAAACTTCAAACAAACAGACTTAGACTTCACCGTTCACTAGTCTGATTGATCATATATCCATTTCCATTTTCTCCTTTTCTCCTTCTTTCTTATCCCCCTTTCCTTCATCATCTCCATAGACACATAGTATTCCAAGAAAAAAAATGTCCATCCTCTTTGTCGGCCAAAGCCCTAACTTGGCCTTCTATGCATGGAAGCTCCATCAGTCCAAGGCCGCTTCCATCACCTTGATCAATAATGATCTCGCCCTCAAACAGCTTGTCCAGGACAAGGGTCTCATCTGGATCAGCAACAACACAAAGTCGGTCTACAAGCCAAGTAACTATCTCTCCTCCATTGCAGACTTGCCCCCTACCTCCACTTTCGAAACAATATTCATCAGCACCACCTCTTTGCAGAACATTGCCGTTTTATGTGCTGAACTATCCCCCTACATGGCTGCTGCCTCCTGTACCATCGTTGTTGAGTCGACCGGCTTTTTGCAGTTGGAGTCCTACATTGTCCAAAACTTGAACTCCTCCAACAAAAACAACATCACCGTGTTGTCCATAATGAACGATTCCGACGTCAAAAGATTGCCCAACACCTCGGTGTTCACCCACGAGTTGAAAACAAGCCGCGATTATCTATACATTGGCTGCTCTTTAACCAAGGACCCAAAGGACGATTTGGCAAACACTTACTCAAGAGACCAAGTCATTGCCATCAACAAATTAACCACGCTTTTTGAAACCGGGGGCGGTTCTTCTTCCAACAATAGCAATTCCAACGTTGAAGTCTTGAAGATCAACAACAACTTGGAGTTTTTGAATTATCAATGGAAATTCGCACTTCCAAGAATAGTCTTCAACCCTTTGTTGATCATGTTCGAAATGGATTTCCCCATTAGCATTTCTAACCAAATCTTGGCAAAGCCCCTTATCACTGGTCTTCTTGGGGAATTACTTTTGTTGTTGAAAAAAATGGGCTGCAAATTGATCAAGGGTTATGAAAATGAAAACGCATTGTTGAATACCTGGTCAAAACTCTACCCTGCCAAACCGGTTGAATGCACCCCTTTGTTGGCGTCGGTGTTGCAAGAGTTCAACATGTCTTCTCAAAAAGACTGGTCCTTGTGCTTGAGTTATATGCACTCTCCAAATTTTTTTTTTGAATTCTACAACCAGTACCCATTGGATTTTGATCCCTTGTTGCTTCAACCAATCTTGATTGCCGACGATTTTGCCATCAAGACCCCATATCTTGAGTTCTTGTACACCTTGATTAGCCAGTATGCCAAATTGAACAACTCCTCTTTTGCCACCCCAACTCTGATCTTCTTTTTAAGATCCACCTCCTCGTTGAAAAAAAAACTCCGCAACTTGTCCAACGTTACCAATTTGGAAACAAAAATCGTCGAGCTCAACAACAAGAACCGTTCATTGGAAGACAACAATCAATCCTTGATCAAACAAATCAACGAACTTTCCTTGCAATTGAACTCCCAAAGAATGCAAGCCAACAGAAACTCCTACCAACAGCATAAACAAAGAAGCAGTTTTTCTGGAAATAACAATCCCCAGAATAACAACAATGTCAATGGGACTCCAACTTCTCGCCGTCATTCCCTTGTAAATTCACACTCTGCAAACCAGCTTCAGCTTCAGCAGCCTCCTCAACAAACGTACCAAAGATCTCCTAAGCGGAACTCTTTTAGTGGACAACTCAACTTTGATGTCGGCGCCCCCAACGAGGACTTTGACATGGCAGCAGACATCAGCACCACCTCCAAGAACAACACCCTTACCGACCGGTCCCGTACCCCGTCTCCAAACACCAACCCAAACCAATATCAAAACTACAACGGGAACGGGAATGGGAACGGGAACGGGCCTACCACCATTGTTTACGCGGGGCCTCCACCACCCCAGGGCCCGCAGTACATGTCAAACCGTTCTGACTCGTACACCAATTTGAGAAAATCGTCCTTCTCGCCAAAGAACGGGCCTATGAGCGGGCCTGGGGCCCCAGGAGCCCCGCCCCTGATGAAAAGAACAACCTCCCATCAATCAACCCTTCCTTCTCTCGAGGCCCAGGCTTCCTTTGTCGATAAACCCTTTGGCAACGGCTCGACCTATCTTCCCATCAACGACGTCAGCTCCCGCTTCACCCCGCAGAGCAGAAAGAACCGCAAGAGCGGCATGCCTATGCTCACGAGCAGGGTCCCAAGCAACCCGCAACTTCTGCAGATGGTCAACAATAACCCCAACAATAACACTAACAATAACAACAACAACAACAACAACAACAACAATCGCGACATTGAAAACTACTCTCTCTATGGCGGCGAGAACTTGCCCAACGGTGCCACCAGACCTAGAAACAACCGGCTGAGCAGCTACAAGAACTTGACCCAGTTGGGCGGGCCTCCGGCAAACGGCACCAAGATGCAGTCTCCAAATGGCAGCAGTGGGTCTGCGCCGTCTCCAAATGGGAACCAGATGCACATGTTTGGCCAGGCTCCTGCCAACGGAATGGCCAACGGTAATGGAATGGCCAACGGTAATGGAATGGCCAACGGTAATGGAATGGCCAACGGTAATGGAATGGCCAATGGTAATGGAATGGCCAACGGTAATGCCATGGGCAAACCCACGACGATTGTCCCTCCAACGTTGAACTCCCTGAAGAACTCGTTTAACTCAAGCGACGGGATCTTTTCAAATGGGAACAACAACAGCAGCATCGACACCCAGAACACGGGCAATGTGTTGACTTCCAAGGAGGAAACTCCTGTCCAGGTGGAGCGCTCCGACACCGTTAGCAGTGGCAAGCAGAAGAAGAAGAAGAAGATGAAGAGCTTCTTCGGCAAGAAGAACCGGGCTTGAGTTCACACCTTAAGGTTTGATTACGATACTTTGATGTTTCCTTGTTTTTTTTTATATTAAGGTTGTTTGTTTGTTTGCACGCTTTAAAATCTATATACGCATTTATATTTCATACTTAATAATATTCACTTCTCCATTGTATTCATATTCAATGGTTTGCTGTAGGTCGAGCGTGGGGGGCTCGTTAATTCGAGCTCACCGTCACCGAGAACCTGCCCCTGCCCCTTCTGAACAGCATTCCGCCTAACACCCACTGAACGCTCTGGTACGCCCACCTGCCAGTGTCGGTGGGCGCCGGCACCACCCTCCCCAAGGTTTTCTTCCCCAAGATCCGGCCTGTGCGCCGCACCACCTGGCGGCGTGGCCTCCGTCGGGCCACCCGCTTGCCCTTTGTCCCGCGTCTCCTGCGTCTTCTTCGGCACACGTCAAGCCCCAACGAGTCGTCCGCATACCCTTTGTTCACGTACTGCACAAGGGCCCGCCAAAACCGCTCTAGCCGCCGGAACGTGGATTGTCGAGGCTCTGGAAGGGATCGCATGGGGGTTGGAGGTCTTTGTTGTTGTGTATGTCTTTTCCCTTGAAGAAGCAAGATGGCTCAGGTTTGATTTCTCAAAAGATGCAGTTTTGTGAAAACTTGTGTTGTTGCGGGAACGGATCTCCCTGGGACGGGTATTTCTGGGAACGGTGCGAAACGGCGGGCTCCTCAAAGTTGGGCTCCAATTGATTCCTGTTTGAAAACGTTATCACGCCCACACAGGCACATTTCAACCCTGGCTCTCTCAACTTTGGCTATCTGATGGTCAGCCGTGGCTCTCTGATGGCATTGAGTTCAAGCTTGTCCGCCGGGGAAAGCTATGTTCACGTGGAAAATTAAGCCCGACAAAAAAAAAACAAAATAAGCCAGAGTTTCTCTTTTTCCACTCAACAAATCTCACTCACTTTGAAAGAGGAAAAAAAAAATAGCAGACGTCTCTAGATCTACATTCCTGTTGGTGAAATCAAGATGAAAGTGACAGACAAGCTCGATCCTTCAGGCCCAAGCCCTACATTCTCGTTCGAGTTCTTTCCCCCGAAAACCGCGCAGGGGGTGCAGAACTTGTACGACCGCATGGACAGAATGTACAATTTGAACCCGTTGTTTGTAGACGTTACGTGGAACGCCGGCGGCGGCGTGGTTGCACCGTCCCCGTCTGCTGCCGCCGCGTCCAAGAACTTGTCCACCGAGATCATCAACACCTGCCAGTCGGTGCTCGGGCTCGAAACATGCTTGCACTTGACGTGCACCAACATGTCGGTCGAGGTCATCGACAGGGCCTTGAAAGATGCATACGACTCTGGCTGCCAAAACATCTTGGCGCTTAGAGGTGATCCTCCTTTGAACGCCCAATTGGCCAGCACATCAGTTGCCGACTCTTGCTCCTCCGCTGCTCCTGCGTTTGTTCACGATGGCGAGTTCCAGTACGCAAAAGATCTTATCAAGCACATTCGCAAACATTATGGATCCCACTTTTGCATTGGGGTTGCCGCGTACCCGGAGGGCCACCCCGAGGAGCGCGAGCACCCCGAAAAGCTCATGGGCTACTTGAAGGAGAAGATCGACGCCGGTGGGGATTTCATCATCACCCAGATGTTTTACGACGCCGACAACTTCATCAGCTGGTGCAAGCAG
Source organism: Saccharomycopsis sp. UWO(PS) 91-127.1 (assembly GCA_002895615.1). NCBI lineage: Eukaryota > Fungi > Ascomycota > Saccharomycetes > Ascoideales > Saccharomycopsidaceae > Saccharomycopsis > Saccharomycopsis sp. UWO(PS) 91-127.1. The sequence continues at coordinate 851,368 of JNNM01000004.1, forward strand.
GTAAGACTGTCCGGCGTTGCAGGCCCCCATGTCCCCATCATCCCGGGCATCATGCCGATCACCACGTACAGCTCGTTCATGCGCCGAGCCAAATGGTCCGAGATCAGCATCCCGCCAGAGTTCTTGCAAGTGTTGGAGCCCCACAAGGACAACGACTTCAAGATCAGAGAGTTGGGGTGCCAATTGATCACCAAAATGTGCCAGAAGATCATCGACAGCAAAGTGGTGAACCACTTGCATTTCTACACCATGAACTTGGAAAAGGCCACCGTGATGATTTTGGAGAATTTGAACTTGGTGAGCGTATTCAACGAGGCTGACTCCGAGGCTGCTGCAATGAGTGCTGCTACTGCCGCTGTTGCAGCAGTAGCCGCCACTCCAGACTCAGGTACCCCTCCTCCGAACAAGTGCTCCTCGGAGCTACTCCCTTGGCGCAAATCTTTGAACCCCAGCAGAGTCAAAGAAACGGTGCGCCCAATCTTTTGGAAAAACAAAAAGTTCAACTACATCATCCGGACAAAAGACTGGGACGAGTTCCCCAACGGCAGATGGGGGGACTCAAACTCCCCGGCTTTTGGCGAAATTTCCTTGTTTGATGGTTCTTTGTTGCGGCACTCACAAAAGAAACTTTTGGAGCTCTGGGGGAAACCACAAACCACTTTGGACTTGTCCAATCTTTTCATCAGCTACTTGAACGGCAAAATCTCAATGCTCCCATGGAGTGATCAAGCCATCAGTGCCGAGGTGAACCCAATCAAGGACTGCTTGATCGACTTGAACAAGCGTGGCATCTTCACTGTGAACTCCCAGCCTTCTGTTAATGGGGCCCGCTCCGACCATCCTGTGTTTGGCTGGGGCCCAATGAACGGCTACATTTATCAAAAGCAGTACTTGGAGTTGTTTTGCCCTAAAGAGTACATGCCGCAGTTGATTGGCGCCATCCAGAAAGTGAATGCCCTGTATAACAGCAGCAGCAGCAACAACAATGCTGATGACTACAACAACATCTTGACATACTTCTCAGTCGACAGAAACGGCGACTTGAATCTGAACTTGGCAAACGACTCATTGCCCAACGCCGTCACCTGGGGGATTTTCCCAAATACCGAGGTGATCCAACCTACCATTGTTGAGAAAACCTCTTTTCTCGCTTGGAAGGACGAGGCCTTCCGCATTGCGGAAGAGTGGCAAATGATCTTCACTGCTAAAGAAGACTCTGGTTCTAGGGAGTTGTTGGACACCTTGCTCAACGACTACGTGTTGGTCAACATTGTCGACAATGATTTCGTGGGCGATGAAAAAATCTTCAGCTTGTTCAAGGACTTTGGGCCCCTTGCCTAAGTCAACAGAACAAACCAACTTAACGAGAGCAAAACTTCAACAATGTTCTTAATGACAAACCAAAACTTTTAATTCAACTTTACGATATCTTCCTGCTCCACTATGATTCAACTTTACGATTTATGCTTTACCAAATTTTCTTTCTACATTTTCTCATTTATAACCTGTTACATTATATCCAGACTTTGCATCGTGGCCTCAACGCCACATCGTTCGACATCAACTGTCACCCTCATCATCATCAACATCATCATCACCACCATCATCATCAACATCATCACCATCATCATTATCATCACAAATTGATTTTGTTTTTATCATACCTGTTATTGTAGAATGCCGCATCTGTCTTTGCCACGTCCTGGAAATTTTCAGAGGGACGTTGATTTGTACATTTGAACCCATCAACAGTATCATTAGGGCCTTTAAAATATGTGTGGATAGAACGACTGGCCACATACCCTGAAAAAGGAGGAGATGCCATTGGATCATGTCCGATATCTCAAGCAGCTCAAGTTTCCCAACAACTTGCAGCGAATCATCTCAATTTTCATATCTGCAACCGTGTGAGACCTCAAATTCTAGTTGTAGTTCATTGGTTGTCTTGAAGTCAAAATATTCAACGAGAAACTGTCTATCAAAGAGTTCAACGAAAGAGGAATTGAGGTAAACGAGGTGCATACCATGCATCATGCATTATACATCATCAGAACATCACATCCGAAACCCGTAGCAGCTTCGATCTTCTTATGGAGGGAGGATTACTCCTTGACTCAATGACTTCAATTACCATGACATCAACATTGTGCGAATTTGAGCCAAATAATTATTTTCAAGTTCAACGAGCAACTTCACGAGGTCAATTTGCTGAAAGCGTAATCACCCTTCTGGAGACCAAGTAGTCTATATGCCCGGATGAATTGAGTTTTGAGAATAGTGGCTCCAAGCTTCAACTGGATTGAGTTTGGTGTTAAAGAGACACACCACGGGAGCGGTACAAATTTTATAAAATTTCCTTCAATTTTCAACATCATCATCATCGCCATCTTTATACAGCACCGCCTGCAGCAGAGTAATATGAAAGTCGGAAGCATCCCCCATGTGGTGGTGATTGTTGGCACGACAGGCGTGGGGAAATCCAAGTTCTCTGTTGATCTTGCGCGGCGGTTCAATGGCGAGATCATCAACGCCGACTCGATGCAGATGTACCAAGGGTGCCCCATCATCACCAACAAGCACCCGGTGAACGAGCGCCACGGCGTGGCGCACCACGTGATGGACCACGTCCCACGAGACCAAGAATACCACATCCACAAGTTCCAGGCCGAGGCCCTCGCGGCGATCGAGGACATGCTCCGGCGTGGCAAGCTCCCCATCATCGTCGGGGGCACGAGCTACTATCTCCAGGCCCTCTTGTTCACCAACCGGGTTGGCCAGAGCAAGGAGGGTGCGAGCAAAGAGGGTGCGAGCGAGCCGGGGCTCAAGTTGAGCGCCGGGCAGGAAAGGGCACTCGCGCTGAAGGACCCCATGGAGGTGTACCGGGCGCTCCAGGACGCGGATGCAGCCGTTGCAAAGAAGTTCCACCCAATGGACACCCGACGCGTGAGGCGTGCCTTGGAGATCTGCTACACGGGGGTCCGCACGACGCTGGAGATGTACCGGCTGCAGAAGGCGTCGCTGCAGATGCGGTTCCACAGCTTGGTGTTTTGGCTCTGGGCAGAGCAGGAGTTGTTAAACCGCCGGTTGGACATGCGGGTGGACGAGATGTTCAAGCAAGGTGCGCTCCAGGAGATTGAAACGCTTTACAGTGACTATCAGAAGCTCCCCAGTGAGAAAACCGAGCATTTCGGGGTGTTCCAGGCAATCGGATTCAAGGAGTTTCTCCCGTGGTTGGAGCAAAGCGAGCAAAGCGAGCAAAACGAGCAAAGCAAGAAGAGCGAGGACGACCCGATATTTCTTCTGTGCGTAGACAGGATGAAAATCAAGACGCGAAAATACCTGAGGAGCCAGATCAAGTGGATCAAGAACACCTTGATCAAAGAGCTTGAGCAGAACGCTGTTGCGGGCGCCGACAAAAAAGCCCAGCTTTGTCTCTTGGACACCACCGATTTGTCGCGCTGGCAGCGTGATGTTGTCGACTGCGGGTTTGCACAGTACGAGCAGTTTCTCGCAAGGCCCAGCACCGGGCTGCTTGCGTTGACAAACGTGCCAGAGACGCTCCAGCCCGCATCCACGGCGATGGCGCAGGAGTGGGAGCAGTTTGAATGCGACAAGTGCTGGAACAAGTCCACAAACACCCCGCTCATTCTCATGGGCAAGGCGCAGTGGGATCTCCACTTGTCGAGCAGACGCCACCGCTTGAACACCACCCGGCTGAAGAAGAATCAACAGTACGAAGAGTTCTTGAAAAGTAGATAGAAAAGAAAAAAAAAACGATATACATGTATAGAAGAAACTACAAAGCATCCATTGTGTAGTCGTGCACAATGCCCGGCGTCACGCCTGCAATGAACTTCAAGAATATCACCAAGTACTGGTCCACCCTGATTCCAACATCTTCCTCCTCCTCCTCTTCTTCTTCTTCTTCAACGTTTTCCCAGTCTCCTTCCTCCTCGCTGTCCTTCAACCCAAGCTTGTTGATCCCTTTGGTAATGTCCTTCTGCTCCTCCAACCTCTTGTTCTGCAAGTTCTTCTGGGCCCTGTTCATAAGCACTTTCATCACCGTTGCATGGCGGCATGGGTGGATCGACACCGAGGTGGTGTTCACCAAGAACGGGGCCTTTTCAATGGTGGCGGTCTTGTCTCTGTAATCGGAATCAATGTCCTCAAACATCTGCTGCGGCGATAACGGAATCCCGTTGGCATCGTACCCAATCAAGTACATCTTCGGGACACGGTACGAAGTGGAGTACGTGATGTACAAGTCGTACATTCTCTTGTCCTGGCCCTGGGCGAGGCCCTGGTTTGTGTTGCTGGCCCCGGCAAGTCCACCCACAGGCTCAATGTCAAAGTCGTCATCGTCAATGTCTTCAATGTCCTCGGTGACCAACTCTGCCGCGTTCCCCGAGACTGTGCCCTTGGGCGTGGCTGCTGCCGGTATTGTTGTATCTGATTTGATTGTTTTCACGTGGGTGGTGGTCCATCCCTCGTCATCATCGCCACCTTCCACCACCTCGGTTTCCTCCTCCTCGTCGGCGCCGTCGCTGCTGCCGTGCAAATAAGTCAAGGCCCTTTGGTAGGACGGGACCCTTCTTGTGACCAAGAACTGCTTGTCGGCAGGCAAGAAGTTGCGCTCAAGGGAAGCGTCGGCAACAGCAGACCATTGCCACGTTGGGAAGCGGTACACCAAGTAGTCGCCCGCGGCCACAAACTCCTCGGGCGTGATTTCCCCGGTACTTTTGAACGTCGAGGTGTGTGTCACCGGCGTGAGGTACTCCCTCAACGACGAGAACGTCGATCTAATGTTGTTCATGTTAGGTGGGGCTTGCTGTAAACACAGGAGTAGTAGATAAAGACAAAAGAAAGAAAAAGGATGAGATGGTTTTTAATCTCTTTTTTTGGGGTGGCCTTCTGCGGTCACGTGTTACTGCCTGCATGTGCAGAGCTACTCTTACATTCTCATGACTTGAAAGTATTTTATATTCTTAGTCCTCTACTTATGCCAACTCAATGGTGGCAGACTTGCCAATCGGTTTCACGACTGGCTTTCCGTCGCCCAAGACTCTGACCGCCAACTTCTTGAACGAGCCCTTGACGACCTTGACGTGGACCGAGTTCTTCTCTTTGGTAACCTCAATCTCAGCAGCAAACTCGCCGAGCTTTTTGCCGTCTGGCACCTGGACAAGGTGCTTCAGGCCCTCTTTCAAGGCAAACACGTTGATCAAAGCGTCTTCGGTGTAGTCATAATCAGGCTTGGAGTTAGGAGCGTCGAGGCCGCTGGAAACAAATACCGAGTTTTCTCTAACCAACAAGGGCAAGGACTTGAAGTCGTGCACCTCTTTCAAGTAACTGCCGCCCTTTCTGATCTTGCCGTCCAAGTAGCCGTACCACTCGCCCAGAGGTAAGTAGTACTCGACGTTGCCCGGGGCATTGGTGATAGGAACCACCATGAGCTTGTCGCCCAACATGAATTGGTCGCCAATGGTGAGGGCCACGGGATCGTCAAAGAACTCGAGCAACAAGGCCCGCATGACGGGAGTGGCGGTGATATGGGCCTCGATTGCTTTGCTGTAGATGTATGGCATCAAGGAAATCTTCAACTTGGTGAATTTTTGCAACACAACAGAGGCTTCGTCGTCAAAGTTCCAAGGGACTCTATAAGTGGCGGAGCCATGCAATCTCGAGTGGGAACTGAGCAAGCCAAACGCGCACCATCTCTTGTACAATGCCGGGTCTGGGTACTCAAACCCTTCGAACCCGCTGATATCGTGGGACCAGAACCCAAACCCGGACAAGGTCAAGGACAAGCCACCTCTCAAGGTCTCGGCCATTGCTTCAAAAGTTGATTCGCAATCCCCGCCCCAATGGACTGGGAACTTCTGGCCACCAGCGGTGGCGGATCTCGCAAAGAGACACGCTTGGTTCTTGCCCAACTTCTTCTCCAAAACCCCAAACACCGCCTTGTTGTACAAGTAGGTGTAGTAGTTGTGCATGGCGATTGGGTCCTTGCCGTTGTGGTACTTGATGTTCTTCACCGGGATACGCTCGCCAAAGTCTGTCTTGAAGCTGTCCACGCCAATGTCCACAAGGTACTCCAACTTCTTGCAGTACCACTCGGTGGCTTCTGGGTTGGTGAAGTCGACAATCGCCATGCCGGCTTGCCACAAGTCGGTTTGGTACGAGGAGCCGTCCAAGTTCTTGATGAAATAGCCCCTTGCGTCCCCCTCTTTGAAGAGCTTGGACTCCTGGCCAATATAGGAGTTGATCCAAACACAAATGGTGATGTCGAATTTCTCTTTCAACTCGGCCAACATCTTCTTGGGGTCGGGGAACATTTCCTCGTCAAACTCAAAGTCACACCATTGGAAGCCCTTCATCCAGAAGCAGTCAAAGTGGAAAGTGCGCAACGGGATGTCGCGGTCCTTCATGCCTTGGAGGAACAGGCTGACGGTTTGCAAGTCATAGTTGGTGGTGAAAGAGGTGGTCAACCACAAGCCAAAAGTCCAAGATGGCGGCAAAGCAGGAAACCCGGTCAACAGAGCGTATCTTTTCAAGATTGTTTTCGGGTCGGGCCCATTGATGATGTAGAATCTGATGCCTTCGCCTGGAACGGTGATGTTCACCCTGGTGGTTCTTTCCGACTGGATTTCGAAAGTCACGTCGGACGAGGAGTCGACAAACACCCCGTAACCCTTGCTGGACATGTAGAACGGGATGTTCTTGTAGGTCCACTCTGTGCAAGTGCCACCGTCCTCGTTCCAGGTCTCGACTCTCTGGCCGTTCTTGACAAAGGGGCCAAACCGTTCGCCAAGGCCGTAGATTTTCTCGCCGTTGGAAAGATGGAGCTGGGCCGTCATGTAGTTGGACGCTCCGTTGAGCCCGTTGCCCTTGTAGCGGGAGTCAGTGACCCATCCAAGGGATCTGAAGCCAAGCTTGGTCAACAAGTCACCGGTTTGGGAGTTTTTGAAGTCCACGCCAAAGCCGTCAGTTTTCAAAGAGGCCAGAACGTCGCCCTGGGCAGTCAAGTTGAAGACGCCGTTGTCCTCAAGGACGGTTGTACCAGCGGCGGCCACCTTGGCCTCGGTCAATTCGAAGCGTGGCTCGTTCAAGTTTTTGTACTTGGACAAGTGGTGGTACGCTTCGACGCCGATGATGCCCTCTGCAGGGGAGGCGATCTTGGAGGTGATGGTTGGGTTGTTCAACTGAGCCCCGCGGTTTCGCAACGGGGCGGTGGCGGCCATGGAGTAGATGGACGAGCCGCTGTTCTCGGTGTGGGTCTTGAAGGTGGAGGTCGCCCATCTGATGTCGACGCCGGCCTTCAACTCCCACATGCCGCGGGTGAACCTGGTGTCGGAGTCGACGTGTCTGTCAACAGAAACGTGAGACATGATTGGATGGAATGAGGTAATTGGAAGAAGAAAAAAAAAAAGTAGTCAGTTGAGGAGAGGTGGAGAGGAAAGGTAGAAAGAAGAGGATATCATGTCTCTGCGAAGAGAGTGTCCTTATATACATGGGTGTTTACGGGCAGCACCTTCTCAAAGGAGAATGGCCACTGCCAAGGCCGACATGCGATCATGCCTCGGAGAAGACGGGGTGGGGAGGAGTAGAATAGAATGGAGTAGAATGGAGTGGAATGGCACACCGACAAGACAATGCGGACGAGGACAAATGTTTGTTGATTGTGAAAATGTTCATGTACCCCATGTTTTTATCATGCAGCACGTCACATATACACTTAAACACACCTAATTTTTTTTAGCTTGCGTGTTTTGGATACACACACTGGCACACTTAGCGTTGAGGTGTGCCCTTTTTGTACGTAAAAAGGATCTTGACCTTTGCCTCTGGCACTGCAGATTCTTGTGCTCCCCCCTCTCTCAGTGGCTGACGGAGCAAACCCGATGATGTATACGTTTGCATCGCCATGCTTTGCTGTATATAATGGACTTGAATCTGCCTCTGCCTGGATTGCCAAGTTGGAACACACAATAGATTCAAGTCAAGTTTCAAGATAACATTGAAAATGAGTGAGAAGATTGAAAACGAAAAAGTTTCAGACTCTGCCCACTTGGAGTACGCGGACGAAGGCGCCAACAGCGACGCCCAGGACTTGACCGGGGCTCAGCTCAAGGAGAACGCGTTTGTTGCTACGGAGGAAGAGCACGAGTTGTCGGTGCGGGAAGCCATTCGAACCCACAAGATGGCGATTGTGTATGCTATTATCTTGTCGTCCACCATTATCATGGAAGGCTACGACAATTCGTTGCTCGGCTCCATCATGGCCTACCCGCAGTTTAGACTCAAGTACGGGGAGCCCACCCCGAACAACGGGTACCAGGTTCCGGCCAACTGGCAAACCGCGTTGATGTGCGCCAGTTACGTCGGCACTGTTTTTGGTGTTTTCTTCAACGGGTACTACACCGAGAGGTTTGGCCACCGCCGGGTGGTGCTCTTCAACTTGGTGCTCATGGCAGGGTGCATCTTCATGACCTTCTTTGCCCCAAATGTCAAGGTGTTGTTTGGCGGGCAGGTGTTGTGCGGGCTTGCGTGGGGGGTGTTTGCCACCATGGGGCCCAGCTACTCGTCCGAGATTGTCCCCATGGCCCTCAGAGGCTACTTGACCGCGTACGTCAACATGTGCTGGTGCATTGGCCAGTTCATCAGCGCCGGGGTTTTGCAAGGGCTTATCAACAACCACACCCAGTGGGGGTACCGGATCCCGTTTGCCGTCCAGTGGGCCTGGATCCCTCCGTTGTTTGTTCTCACCATCTGGGCGCCTGACTCCCCATGGTGGCTTGTTCGGAAAGGAAGGGTCGAGGACGCCATCAAGGCCCAAAAGCGCTTGTGCTCCAAGTCCATCCACCACACCGTTAAGCAGAAAGTTGCCATGATGATCCACACCAACGAGTTGGAAAAAACCCAGTTGGGCGGCGCCGAGTCCACCACGGGTATCAAGTCCTACTTGCAATGCTTCAAGGGCAACGACTTCAAGAGAACCGAGGTGGTGTGCTTGGTGTTTGGTGGCCAAAACATGTGCGGCAACAACCTTGCTTATTCCCCGTCCTACTTCTTCTCAATGGCAGGCTTGAGTGCTTCCGACACGTACAAGTTGAACTTGGGCGTCACTGCCATTGCCTTTGTGGGCTGTGCTGGCTCCTGGTTCTTGCTCAACAAGCTTGGCAGAAGAACAATTTACATGTGGGGGTTCTATGCCTTGACCTTGTGGTTGCTTCTCATTGGCATCCTTGCCCTGGTGAAGAACCAGTCCCAGGGCATCTTGTGGGCCCAGTCTGCCGTCACGTTATTGTGGGTTGCTACGTATGCGTTGACGATTGGGCCCATCACCTTCACCATTGTGGGCGAGACCTCCTCCACCAGATTGAGATCCCAGTCCATTGGGTTGGCAAGAAACACCTACAACATCATCTCCTTGGTCAACAACATCATCGAGCCCTATCTCATCAACCCAACCGCTGGCAACTTGAAGGGCAAGACCGCATACGTCTGGTTTGCCATTGCGTGCCCCTTCTGTGTTTGGATTTACTTTAGGGTGCCGGAAACAAAGGACCGCACTTACGAGGAGTTGGACATCATGTTCGAGAGAAACATCTCTCCAAGAAAATTCGGCTCCTACAAGTTGGACATGAGAGAGGAGTACAGATTGCAGCAGGCTGAGAACGAAAAAGAGGAAAAGGAGGGTTGATTTTTTCCTTTTACCTTTTACCTTTTACCTTTTCTTGTTTCAAAATTTATAATTTATTCAACAGATTATATATTATGCTCAGTTCTTCTTGTAGTGCTTTTAGCAGTATGGTGATGTATTTTTCCCTTCGGCCAAATTTCCATGTGAGGAGGGCTATATAATATATATATATATATATATATATATATAGGATGATATAATGATCCTCACGATACCGGAGTTCCCCGACACGGCCGTCTTTGCAGCGCTCTACTCGGACATCACTAACGTCCCCGCTATTAAACAAGGAGTGCTCTCGCAGGACAGGGCGTACGACTACTGCTTCATCAACGCCGCCAACATCGTTTCCGTGGACCAGCTCATGGCCGCGGTGTTCAAGACCCTCACCAACTTGCAGTTCAACACGAAGAAGCCATTAAAAACCAAAACTATCAACTCGGAGGTCTTGTTGAACCTCTCGCCCAACGCCAACATCAGCGACGCCTTGAACAAGTTTGGCATCCCCTCCAGGGACTGCACCAGCTTGATTGTGTTGAAGTTCACCAAGCAGGAGGACGAGACTGAATCGTTGGAAAGCATCATCCACGGGGTGCAGCTTCCCTTGGAGGACGAATACTTGAGAAAGGGGTGTGATCTCAAAGGTATCAAGAAAAACTACAAGCTTGGCGAGGCCATGCTGGAGAACTTCGACATCTTGTCGCGCTTGCTCGTGGGGGTGATTCAACTAAGTGATTTTTAAAATTCCATTTTATCCAATCAATATACAAATACAAATGTAACTAAATGGTGTCACTTTTGATCACCAACTTTATCAAATCATTTAATTCCCTTTTGAACTTTGTCAACTCGGCCACCGAGACTGCAAAATCATAGTTGATAAACTGGGCAAAGTCGCTATTCAACCTTGTCAATTCCTCCACTTGTAAACCTGAAATAAAAGACCACACATAGATGGTCAAGTTTTGATTCAAAATCCCACGCTTGATCAAATCTGCATTATGGGTTTGATTTCTATTGCGGACGCCACTGTCTTCTGAGACTTTTGACGAGGTTGACGAGCTTGAGTCACGACTCGAATTATGGCTTGCCTTAGCCCCACTGCTGAGAGATGCAAGCGAGCTTCCCTTGTTGAAATGCTTGCTGGTGGCAATCAACGCAGCAATAATGAGCCTTCTCAAGCATAGCTTGTCTCCATTGTTCTTGAATTTTTTCCTCTCTTGATCATCTTCAGAATCCCGTATTTTCAAGAACCGAAAAAGATACAAGTTTGAAGCAAGAAATTGGTTCAAGGGGATCCTAGACCTCGTCAAGACTTTTTCCAAAAAATCAATAAGGTTGTTGATAATCAAGTTGTTTTTGTTGTTGCAACATTCATCAATAGGGAACTTGGTGATTAGTAGATTGGCAACAATGCGCACCACGATTTTCATGATAATTTGGCGTTCCATGTTGGCGTCGTTGATGAATAATCGATGGAACGCGTCGTTCACGGATTTCGATGAGGAGGACGAAGATGAAGATGATGAAGATGATGAAGATGATGATAGAGACGCAACCGACGAAGTCGATGCTCTGTTGGCAACAGTGGCTGTCATCGGGGAAGGTCTTCTGAAATATTCGTTTCCAGAAGTGGAAGTAGAAGTGGAAGTAGAGGTGGTACTTGTATTTGTGGAACTTGGCGAAGTTGGTCCAGTATTGATGGTCGAGGTTTTGACGTGAGATGCAACGACTTCGTCATCATCGCCGGCGTCGTCGGTGCTGATTTCGGCGTCGGTAAGTTCAGGAGCCCCAGAAGCGAGAATGTTGAAGCTCATTTGGGGATATTCATTTGAATGGTCATTTTTGATGAAGCTCAGAATGGCAGATTGATACTTGGAGTCAGAGAAAAAATCAGATAGGTTGTTGTTTCCTATTCCCATTTTTCTGTTTTTAGAATGTGCTTTGTTTGAAATAGTGGTGTTGATAGCCGGCTAAAATCTGTCGATGATTGAGATATGGTAGGACAAATGGCTAGTGATTGGTTCATACATTGAGGTATTGATTGATGGGGTAAAAAGCTTGTGTTGAAAATGATTTGGAGTTTTTGTTTATTGCAAGTTTGAACGAGAAAGAAAGTCACCTAAGTTGAAGTAGGATTATGTTTCTATCGGAGTGGTCTAACAATGACTTTTCGAAATATATATATAAATGTGATGGTGGTGAGCGATTTGTGTCTTGACTTGACTTGACTTGATGAAGATGATGATTGATTGGCCAGAAATCAAATAAAATTATAATAATTTGGCAAAAAATAAAAAAAAAATGCGGTGGGAGACATTTATTTGTATTACGACGACAGAAAAAGGATGGGCCACCCCCTGTTTATCCATCACCCTCACTCACTCGCTCACACACTACTAGACTACTAGACTACTAGACCACTAGATCGATCAAACAGAAATGGCATTGAGTCATCCGCAAATACAGAGAGCAGATTCAGGTGGCAAACTGCTTATTGTTGCTCTTTTAAGGAGAAGAGAATTTTTTTCCAGCAGGGGCAAACCAGACAGACAATCTCCTACAGAAGAAGATGAGGTGTGACTCATGATTTATGGTTTCCATCCCACGTGATGGCTATGCCATTTGATGTGTATTTATGTGTATTGGTGTATAGTAATGTACTGTACATAACACATTACATCTATTTGCATGCTTCGTACATGGAGAAGCCGCGGGGTGCATCGAGGCGCTCGTAAAAAAAAAAAAAAAAAAAAAAAATTGGCGGCGAGTGTCTGCTCATTGCACGTGAGTTGACATTTTGACTGGTGCCTCAGCGGGAAAAAAATATATCAATCATCATGTTGAAATGGATCTCACGTCTGGTCTGTTTGGTCTGTCTGGTCTGTCTGGCCGGTCTGGATGCCTGGTCTGTTTGTCAATTACTTTAACTGACTTGAGAAGGCTCGCCGGAACATTCTCCCATCTTTGCCCAGCGTCCCCTCCCGTTTAACCCCATTTGCGTCAACTGGCCAGATAAATTATTTCTTATATATAAATATATATAAAAGTATAAAGACGTATATTGATCAAGGTGTGGCTCAACCCATTTCCAAGCAATTTTTTAAAACTAAAATTTACTTCAAATTTACATATATAATCACAACTTCAAAACTCTGGAATTTCCTCTCAGTTATACATCAATATCATGAGGATGAGTGTTGTCGATCATGGAGACCTTCTAGAAATCTTGTCAACCCTCACCTCGATTGTATCCACCATCGAGTCTCGGGATGACTTTTCCTCCGAGGACCTCAAGTTCTTCACCAGAGCCTCCGAGGCAACGCTTTCGTCGTACTGGAACACTTTCGACCCCTACAGAGGAAGACTACTAAAGTCAAAATTGAACAACATATCCAGGGCCCCGGACCGCAATGAATGTTTGGCAAAACTACGATATTTCAAGGGTTTACTAAACGAAGCAAACGTGCATTCTCAGATAAAAGCAAGGAATATTGCAACTGCCAACAACAGCCTTTCTAAATCAAACAAGGCTACCTCACCTGAACCCATAATACACCTGTCCAGTCTCAAATACAACAACCTCGATGATGCCCATCCAAAATCTTCTTCTTTTGCCAGTTCCATGGAAGGATCCTCTTCATCGTTGGTTGAGAGCAATAGAATGAAATCATCCTCTTCTTCTCCAAACGCCATTGGCACTACCGATGCCACTGCAACCGGAAAACTAGAAAAGAATTATGAAGATAGACAGAAAGAAAGCTACAGTTTTGGATTTGGATCTGGCGATTTATTCTACTCACACAAGCTGGACCCTTTGCACAGCGGGAAGCTACGAATCGAGGGACATGCTTTCCCAAAGCTAGAACAGGACTTTTTCCAGCAAGCAGCAGCTTCTTCTTCTTCATCAAGAGCAATATCCAACAATAAGAGCAGCTTACAATACTCGTCCGACGCATTTGAGTTTGTATCTGCGCTCAACAACTTGAAAAATAACGACGAACACAACAAGTTGCCTCTGATGAACAATCTCAGCTTGCAGCTAGACAAATTGGGCCAATCCCACGACTCTTACCAGTCGCCGTCCTACAGCTTAGCCGATGAAATAGAGTACATTTCTCGAAACAGCAATACCGATTATAACAACGGAACAAGGGCAAACTCTGTCAGCAACGAAAACGGCAGCTTTCTTGTCGACGGCAGCGAGAATCGCGTCTTTCTGTGCGACAAATGCAATCTTTCCTTCAAGAGAAACACCGATTTGCAGCGACACATCAAAATCCATCTCTCTATTCTCCCACACATTTGCAACAAGTGCGGCAAGTCTTTTGCCCGCAAAGACGCTTTGAAGAGGCACTTCAACACCCAGACATGCAAACGAAACAAGGAAAACAGAACCTACCTTGAGAACCTCAACTACTTGACCGAAGAGGAGCTCAACGTGGACTTGTCGGTCCGCAGACCCAAGGCCAAGCAGTAATGCCTATAATCATAATCTATAATAGCTTTTTTTTTATCAACGTAACGCCAGGGTTGCTGCTCTTTTTTTGACAGGTCTGTCCAGTCTATCCGATGTATCCATGAGCTAAGACCAAGTCTTTCTCCCTCAGGCAGAACCATTCCATCAAAGCAAGAACTGCCAGTCAAATTTTTCCCACCGCCTGGGGAACCGCAAAGAACTTCCATTTTACCATATAAGATTTGATATATAAAAAAAAAAAACGAGGAATATATATAAATACCATTCATTTATCACCATTCATCCAATTGTCAAGAAAGACGTCAACAATGTTTCTAACCAAGCAATTGACCCCCTCGGTCCGTCATTTTTCAACCTCCAGGCTTTTGCAAACGGGTTCCATCGAGTTGCAGAACCAGGCATTGTTGATCACCAAGGCGTTCATCAATGGGGAATTTGTTGACGGAACAACCCCTCAAAACGAGGCTGCCACCTTTGATGTGATCAACCCTGCCACGGGGGACACCCTTGCCTCCGTGACCAACACCTCGACCAGGGACTACCAAACAGCGGTGGAAGCGGCCGCGACCGCGTTCCAGAGCTTCAAAAAAACCACGGGCCGAGCAAGGGCCGAGCTCTTGCACAGCATGTACGAAAACGTCATGGCCAACAAGGAGGATCTTGCCAAGATCATCACGTTGGAGAACGGCAAGACGTACAAGGAGAGCTTGGGCGAGGTCACTTATGCTGCGTCGTTTTTGCAGTGGTTTGCCGAGGAAGCCCCGCGTCTTAATGGCGAAACCTTGCTTTCGAGCAACCTGCAAAACCGCATTCTTACCATGAAGCAGCCCTTGGGGGTGTGCGGTCTCTTGACCCCGTGGAACTTCCCGCTTGCCATGCTCACTAGAAAGCTTGCGCTTCTTGCGGCGGGCAACACCGCGGTGATCAAGCCTGCTGCCGAGACCCCGTTGACGGCGTTGGCCTTGGCCAAGATTGCCCACGACGCCGGCGTCCCCAAGGGGGTGATCAACATTGTCCCCACCTCCCACGAAAACACTGCAAAAGTTGGCGAGTTTTTGTGCGAGCACCCAACCGTTAAGAAAATCTCCTTCACCGGGTCCACCCCCGTGGGCAAGCTCTTGGCCAAGCAGTCGTCGTCGACTTTGAAGAAGCTTTCGTTTGAATTGGGGGGCAATGCGCCGTTCATTGTCTTTGAAGACGCTGATCTTTCCAAGGCCGTGGCCGGCGCCATTGCCAGTAAGTTTAGGCAATCGGGCCAAACATGCGTGTGCACCAACCGCTTTTTCGTTCACGAAGCCATTTACGACCAGTTTGCCATGAAGCTAGTTTCCGAAATTGGCAACTTCAAATTGGGCAACGGGCTCCACGACGACGTGACTCATGGACCTTTGATTCACGAAAGATCCCTCAACAAGGTGAAGGACTTGGTCCACGATGCAAAGGCCAACGGTGCCCAGGTTTTGGTTGGCGGGTCTCCGGCTACAAACTTGGGCCCTTTTTTTTATCACCCAACCGTGCTTGGCGACGTCACCCCCAAGATGAAGATTTACAACCAAGAGATCTTTGGTCCGGTGGCAACCTTGGTCAAGTTCAAGACCGACGACGAGGTCATTGCCTTGGCCAACAACACCGATGTTGGCTTGGCGGGTTATTTCTTTAGCCAGGACGTGAACAGAATATTCAAAGTCAGCGAGGCCTTGGAGGTCGGCATGGTGGGCGCCAACACTGGCGCCATCTCAGAGGCCAGTGTGCCATTCGGCGGCATCAAGCAGTCCGGCTTTGGAAGAGAGGGCTCCATACATGGGATCAACGACTGGGTCAACATCAAAACGGTTGTCCTTGGTAATCTTGATTGAAAATCTTATTAACGAAATATTCTACATATTGTCATGAACTTGATCAAAAAAACTGCGGATCTTATCCTCTGTAACAATCTCGCCGTTCTCCGCAAACGGCTTGAGAAAGTCTTTGAGTTTGGTCTTGATCATCTCGTATGCCTCCATTCCCTTGGCCGCTTTGTCCCGCGGAAGCGACTCCAATACCTTGGACCCGAGATCAAACAACGACGACCCCGACTCGGAATTCAAGTCCTCGTCCGCCGGCGGCTCGTAAATCGGTTCCTCGTCGTACAAGCAAGGATGCAGCACCAAGAACGACCTAAGCTCGCTCTCGCCACCATTCACCCACCTTGTCCTCAACATCTCCTGGTAATCGTCTTTCAAAAATATCAGATACGCCTCTTTCTCCTCCTCCTTCCCCTTCCCCTTCCCCTCCAACTTCACTCTCTTTTTCAGCCTGCCAAGGAGCTTCTCGTCCCTTTCTTGTACGCTCTTGGTGCCCTCCACGTGGTACACCGGTTCCAAGCACACGTTTGTTTCTCGCAAAAGCAACTCAAACTCGCGCCTGTACTTTGCAACACACTTCCAGCAGACAAACCCTTCAAACTTCTCGTAGTCCGGGAACCCCTCAAGTGGCAAAGGAGCCGGCGGTGATGGTGCTACCTCGTCCTCATCTTCGATCACCTCTTTGCTGATCTCCGCTGTGTTGGCCGCCTCGTCCTCGGCCTCGGTTTCCGGCAACATGTCCAAGATGTTCACCCCGTCCTGGAAGTTCTTCCGGACTTTTTTCCTCTTCAACTTCTCCTCTGCTCGCGGGGTGCGGTCAATCATCCCGGGCTCCCACCCCATGATGCACTCCTCGTGGTACCACTCCTCCCCGCATGCCTCGCCAAAGTTGCACTGGATCATGTTGCCCGTCTCCTTGTCGGGCTCGTACGGCTGCGAGCACAGGCAAAACACCCCGTGGAAGTTCTGGTTGTACACGTTCGAGCTCGAGGGAATGTCGTCGGGCGGGATCGCCTTCCACACCTCCCGCATGCTGCTCCGACTCACGCTGTTGTCCGCCTTTTTCGTCTGGAGCGACGCGTAGCGCAACTTGCAACACCCATTGCTGGGCATCCGCGTGGTGCCGCAGTCGCACGTGAAGTTCCGCTTCGTGAAGAGCTCCACAAGCTCGTGGTCGCTGTGGCACTGGATGCTGCAGCTGTAGCAGATGCAGTTCTCCTGCTTGGTGGGGTGGCGGTTGGTGCACGTCAAGCACGCAAAGAGAATCTGACGGATTGGCCCGTACGAGTAGGTGCACACCTTCGGGTCATACGGCATCGCCTCCCCTGCATCCCTCTCTAGCTTTTCCTGCTGATTGATAAAGTCAACCGCGGTGATTTGATCGGTCATGACGAGTTTATGATTCAGAAATGGTAAATCATCTACAGGAAGAAAGAAGCGCGTTTTTATCAATTTTTTTTTTTCCAATGTGGCAAAAAGCGCGTCATGTGCATTTAGCATATTAATTTATCATCTATCATTATCCGTCAACTCAACCCCCGGCACCAAGCCTTTGAACCTCCATCTCCAGCGAATCTTGTTCCGGAAGGATGTCCATTCCTTTTCGAGGTTCATGTTGAGAATTGACTGTCTCTTGGCCAAAAACGGGGTTCCCGCTGGCCCTGCGCCGGAGTCTGCCCCAACTCCCTGGCCATACACAATATTATGGAAAGCATTAGTGGTCAAAGGCTGTATTCTCCTCGGGGGCTGCGACTGCAGCTTCTGCCGCTCCATTGCGTTGTAATCATCAAGCTGCTTTTCTAGCGCACCCACCAAGTTGCTGGAAAACTTGCCTTGAATCCTACCAGACGCAACAGCAACATTCTCCCTCCCACCGCTGCCGCTAGATACCAACCTCGTGGTGGACGGCTTTGTGATTAGTGACCTGCAGTAATCCCGGTTGCGCTGCTGTCTGGACACCTCCGCGCCGTCAACGTTTGTAATGTCCTTCAAAATGTTGTTGTTCTCCACTCTGGTGGTGGCCCCGTTGGTCAAAATACGACTTTGAGTCTCATCGCCTGCTTCAAACCCTGCATTGGGGTCCAAGGCAAACGTCTTGGCGGTTTCGTTGCCAATGTCGGTGCTGGTATCGTCTAGCACCATGCTGCTGTTGTCACCATCGAAGATGGATGACGGTGCGTCTTCGCCATTCATCAATAGCAACAACTTCAAGAGTTTCTCGTACATCTTCACGTTCTGATAATGCTCCTCATTCTTTCTAGTAAACAAAGCAGGGTTCTCCAAAATGCTGTCCTCAGATCTCGAGGTTTCATTCAACTCCACAGCAACGAGTTCCGCCAAGTCTTTGAGCTGCTTGTCTTCACCACGCTGCTCCTTTCCAATAGACATAAAACTAAGCCTTCTTCCAAGAGAGCTTTGCCCGCTGTGGTTGGAGCTTGTTTCGCTCTCCATTTCAATGTTCATGTTGTTCAATAGCAAGGCAATCTCGTTGTAAACTGACATGCAGCTGTCACAAACAAAGATCTTGAACTTATAATTGGTATCCTGGATCAATGAAGATAGGTCATACAACGGCTTGTCGCAAACCATGCAGTATTTTAGGGTGGGCTTGCTGTCACGAGAGGCCAATCCTCGCAAGGATGCAAAACTGTTGTTACGGGAACTTGAAGCAAGAACTGGCACGCTTTCAGCAAGGGTAGTGAGCTTGGTGTCCAAAAAATTAGATGGTCCATCATGGACATTCTCCAAATCCTCCAGGTCATCCAAATCTCTTTTCGTGTTGTTCATCTCGTCCACATTCAACAACTTGACAGCACTGTTCAAATAAAGTAGACTTTTCCGATTATGTAGCGACTTCCTCAGCGACTTCCTGCCCAATGTATCGGCTTCACTGAAAGATTTGATCGAACTGATTGAGTTGTATGTCTTTTTCACAGCGGTGTCAACGCTATCATCAACGCTTCCCTGAATCTTGTACTTTTTCTTGTGAAGAGGTGCCTCCCCGAGGTTCAGACTCAGTCTATGGAGATTGACAATCGACCTCCTTAGATTCACCATTTGCTTTTTAGTCGAGGAATTCGTCGTGGGTATGTAATCCTCGATCAACACTATCGGATCATGTCTGTTGAGGGTGATTTTTGCATCATCATCGTATTCATTGTCGAACTCGAAATTTTTCCTCTTATTGCCTGACTTCATGCCGCCCCCGCCAAGCGCATTCTTAAACGACGGTGTTTGCAGGGTGTCAAATGAAAGATCAATATTGGAAGAGTTGTTCAATATCTGCTCCATGTTCGACACAGATGTGGAAGCAGGCGGTGCCAAGGGAAACGACGTGAGCTCATTGTTGTCTATCAAATCCAACTTGGATGGCTCTCCGGGTTTGCTACATCTCTTATTTAGCTTCCTCGCTTTCATCTGTGCCATCTCTGCTTGTCGCACAGGGTCTATATTGATACTTTCCCAGGCAAACAAACTGTCATTTCCAAAAGACATTGGTTGGTTTTCGCAGTAAGCAAACTGCAACAACAAAAAACAACAACAGTATCTATCGCTAAGCAAAAGCACTCTTTTCCAAAGAAAAATACAAAAAAAAAATAAAAACTGAAAGATCAAATCACTTCGTAATTGTTTTGATTTCTTATTTTCTTGCTTTTTATGTCAACCCTGCAAGAAAGGGCAGCGTGACTTTAATTAACCACGAAGGCAGATCAATGTATACGCCAGAAAAATTAGATTCCTGCCTGATTCAACAACATGGATAGTACTTCTCTACCCATCAAACTAAATCTTATCAAAAAATGGGTGGTTTCGTGTGGTTATTCATATACAGAGCAAAAAAAGAAAAAAATAATGCGTCGGACGAGGTTCGAACTCGCGCATCCGAAGATACCACGACCTTAACGTGGCGCCTTAGACCACTCGGCCACCGGCGCATTTGGTTAAAGGTATAATATCTTTCTTTGACAGCAAAAATAAAAAGTRGACATTTCAGATTTTTTGCAAATTTCTCCCTCCCAGATGCTTTTATCAAGATAATGGACATACTGAGTGATTCTACACGTCATTCTGCTGCTTCTCCGTTTTTTAGTTTGTCAAAAGGATGAGTTTTGAATGCGCAGGCTTGTTTTTTATTATATTCGAGAACTGAATGTCGGGCCATAAAGTTTTGAAACTAGTTAAATGTGTCTTGAAAATAGTCAAAACTAACAAAGAGGTAGGATTTAACTTTTTTGAAGTATTCGTATTTAGATACCGGGATACTTGAAGAAAAAAGGCATAAAATAAATCATATTAAACGATGTTGAAAAATCAACCTCGATTGGAACATACCTTACATGGTGTTTTAGAGGACGAAAAAGCTTGAATCACTCGACTTATTGATTTGGTGTGCGAATTTCATCGTTGCGTATGATCATATTTACGTTTCAGCCTTAGAATTGGAGCTTCAGAAATTCCAATATATCTTTGTGGCGTGCGCAGGTTCATGCATTTTTTAACTTTCCCGTCAAAAATCGACATGGTAACGAAGACACTCTTGGCATTGCGTTGGTTAAGGCAAAAGCAAATGCCCTCGTCACCTAATTCCAGTAACCAGGTAGGTAACGCTCGTGATCTTTTAGAAGAAGTGTTGCGGCGAAACGTTTCAAGATCAAGGACTCAAATCGGAAGAGTTCTTCCAATAAATCTACATCATTGATGAGATATTAATATATCAGGTGTTTTTTTTGCATGAATTATTTCAAGGAAGCGAACTTCAAAATTGATTCTGAAAGTAGTGTTTTGAATGAGCTTTATTTATTGATTGATTTTGAGTTAGTTAATAAATTAGATGTAATTTGATCAATGAACTAACCATTTTTTTTTGGCCGCCTAACTTTTTTTGGCCGCCTAGCTTTTTTTTTTTGATGGCGTAGCTTTTTTTTTGGTGGGCTAGGAAACTTTGTGGCCCAGCTTTTTTGAACCCCCACTAGCATTTTCCCATAAAAGTGGCCTAGTATAAATCTTAGGCCGCTCAGAAATTCACTTTGGTGATGCAAAAACCAAACAAAGGTAGTTGTGTGGTTCTGTTAGTAAAGTATCAAGAGCACAACAAGTATTTTGAGATTACTGTCGACATAAGCAATAGTAAGGACTGATTGACTGAATTGATTCAAGTTGTGAAGTTAACTCTGAGAGGCGAAGATGGTCCAAGCCCGAGAAAGAGCATTGGTTTGTATATTCATTTTAATGCTTTCCTTGAAACTCACAATTGATGAAAAAAGCTTTCTTGAACTTACTCTGCAGATTCTGGAACAAATTGTTTTGGTCGCAGCTCGATCAGCACCATTATACAACTGAACCAAAAATATATCTCCCGGGAGGATAAAAAGGGTCTACTCTTCCAATACTTATTTAGTTCATGAGATCATAATGTGATTGGAGAATACACTGAAATTTTTATTCAGATGCCTGGGTGTTTTCTAGGTTGATTATGAGCACCATATGACGTGGGTCACAGGTGAGGCATACCAAAAAAAGAAGCCTTCGCATTCAAAACTCATCCTTTTGACAAACTAAAAAACGGAGAAGCAGCAGAATGACGTGTAGAATCACTCAGTATGTCCATTATCTTGATAAAAGCATCTGGGAGGGAGAAATTTGCAAAAAATCTGAAATGTCCACTTTTTATTTTTGCTGTCAAAGAAAGATATTATACCTTTAACCAAATGCGCCGGTGGCCGAGTGGTCTAAGGCGCCACGTTAAGGTCGTGGTATCTTCGGATGCGCGAGTTCGAACCTCGTCCGACGCATTATTTTTTTCTCTTTTTGCTCTGTATATAACCACAAAACTAGCATTCGAAGTGCCAATGGAAAGAGTCGACCCTTACAGAGAGCTATCGCTGATTTGAACTGAGAGGATGAAGGGTTTTGATCTTTTGACACTGCTGACCTCCTCTGAAAATTGAAGTGATTAATTTTTTCTCGTACTAGCCCGCTTTAGAAAAAACTCTACATTATTTTTTTATTCCATTATGCAACAAGTCTTCGCTAGAAAGAATCCAAATAACTTATTTAGATATGATCTTATAGAGATAAAGAGAATTGAAGTCAACCTGCGGCGACAGCACCTTGCGAATCGATACTCTTCATGATGAATTTGAAGTGACACCGCAAAAATAATAGCACGTTGCCACAGTAGTTGTATGATGACGAACGAAGGAATCAATTTAGAGTTGAAGTAACGTCCAGGTATTAGCTAATGAAGTGCAGCTGATAAATTTGGTACGCATTTCAGGGGGAATGTGCTTGCAAAGTGAATAGCATTGTTGAAGCTGAATACACAGCAAACGAAATTGGCACGATCAAGGCTTCATATGATCGATCTACTCTACGTCACTCCAGATGAGACTGATTCTCAAGTACCTCGCGACGTACGCAAGCACCAACAATATAGGAACTTCGAGCAATGGACCGAATGTTGCTGCGATCAGTTGCTTACTTCCAGACCCATAAATAGAGATTGCCACGGCCAAGCTCAACTCAAAGTTGTTAGAAGATGCGGTGAACGTTTGAGTCACTATCCTTGCATAATTTGCAGTACAGCCTCTGACCCCTTTATGAGGATTTGCCGATATCTTCTCCTCACAGCCGCATACCAACAGCTGTTGCTCCTCCAACGATCTGGATTTTTGCCCATGTGAAAGCTTCATATGGGACAGGTATCTCAAGGCAAAAAATACGCCGAACCAACTAATAACAAAGTAGGCAACCAACGGCACAAAACATCTCAATGCTGAGCCAATGTTCTCGATGACATCGTACCCCTTTTCGATGAAGATAGCAATTATGGTATATAGCAAACCTATCAAGGACCAAGGGGATACAAATCTCATCAATCTATCATTATAGCTTTCCAAGCCAAGTGTAGAAACACCGATGATTCTTATCAACACACCTGCAGCTAAAGGAATTCCCAAGAAAAAGCCAACACTTTTGGCGACAGATTTGTATGATGATCCTGTCGATGTTGTTGACAGAAAGCTTGCCACGTCACCTGTGATGACATAACAAAAGAAAATTTGATACGGTGCATACAAAACAACCTGCATCAAACTATTGATCAACACTATCAAAGTGCAAAGAGTGTTATCACCGAGTGCAATTTCATTCCACACCAAGACCATTGCGATACACCTCGCTATCCCAATCATGATGATGCCGGTCCGGTATTCTGGCTCATCGAACAACGTTGCCCATGCTAGCCCGAACATCAAAAATGGACACAAAATCCAATTCAAAACCAATGAAGTGATAATTGCTTTCATGTAGTCACGGTTTATCTGAAAAAATGACTCCCTGCGGCTGCGATAGCGTAACACCAAGAACCTCTCCCAGTTGACTTTGCAAAAAGGGGGGATCATCATCACTATCAACCCGACTGCTAATGGGATCGACACATTGATCACTTGTGCGCCACTGAAGGCAGATCTCGTGCTGGGTACGAATTCAGATAGTAATATCCCTAGCGCCATTGCGAGGATGATCAATATCGGAAGTAGCTTGTCAAGAAGTGAGATATCATCGAACACCTGCTTGAAGTCTTTCTTGAATGAAGCCCACATGCTCATCAGTGGCGAAATCAAAACAAATGAATACCTTCTAGTGGCGCACGCTCAGCGCTGATGCTCTAAACTTTTTGGGTTAAAGGACTCCCTGCATTTCTTTGATTGCATGTGCTTGAATTTCTTGCCACAAAGGAAATCAAGAAGTGCGGATAGTGTGCGAATCTCTTGCAATAGCCTACAGACCTTAAGTGTACAAAGATTAACAGTTCGAGGAAGTGAGGATCTTTCATTCTGATATGTTCCTTAGCCTCACTTATCCCTGAATCTAGTTTGAGGAAGGCTTCAACCTTTTGCGAAACAATGAGGTTGATGAGCACATATCGACAACTTTATCTTCAGGGCCGTTGAGAGTATCCTCATCGTCGTTATTGCATAAGAACTCCTGAAATTTCCTGTGAAGTGAGTCCTCCGATATCATGTTAAACTTTAAAGACACCCTCCCGAGTTGAAAACAGTACTTTAATTCTTGCTTATAAGATTTGGAGGATTAAAGATTCTTTTCGGACGGCAGTGTGTGTTTTTGTATTTTTTTTATTATTTTGTGGAGAAAACTACGCTCGGATCAACTTTTCTCGAAAACAACAACTTTGTAAGAGTGCACTTCAAGATGAGCACCATGCCATACGATCAGCGAATCGTTGAAGACGACGAAGGCGAAGAATACTATGAGGAAGAAGAAGAGGAAGAAGAGGAAGAAGAGGAAGAAGAGGAAGAAGAGGAAGAAGAGGAGGAAGATCACTCAAGCATCAATATCAAAGAAGAGTATTTTGAAAAGCTTCAGCAGATTGAGTCACAAGGGTTGGTTGACATTGGGAATCTTGCCCTCTGGTCCTTATCATCTTATAAATCTGGCTGTGGACTAGCGGAGCTCCGTGAAGACGATCCAGAGACATATTGGCAATCCGATGGAGTTCAGCCACATCATATCAATATCCATTTCAACAAGAAAGTGCAGATCGAATTGATCTCAATATTCACGAGTTTCCACAAAGATGAAAGTTACACCCCCTCAAAAATCACTGTTCTCGCAGGCAATGGGTCACACAGTTTGAAAGAAGTCCGAACCATTGAGGTGAACGAGCCAAATGGCTGGGTAAACATTGGCTTTTCAGAAACAAACAAAGGCGGGATCCTCAAGGCGTTCTTCGTCAAATTATTGATTGTGTCTAATCACCAGAACGGTAAGGACACACACATTAGGGCACTTAAG
The DNA here is from genome assembly GCA_002895615.1 of Saccharomycopsis sp. UWO(PS) 91-127.1. Taxonomy (NCBI): domain Eukaryota; kingdom Fungi; phylum Ascomycota; class Saccharomycetes; order Ascoideales; family Saccharomycopsidaceae; genus Saccharomycopsis; species Saccharomycopsis sp. UWO(PS) 91-127.1. Next base: position 876,209 of record JNNM01000004.1, read on the forward strand.
GTGTTTAGCCCCGTTGTGGTTGATGAGAATGATAAGAGTAATGGGGAGGCAGAAATCAAGACTCTTCCCTTTACGAGTCTTAAGTTTATAAGTGAGTCGAAAATTAGATAGCGTATGGAAACGCGGTACACGAAAAAAAAATTGAGATCTAAGTAAGAAAAAATAAAAAAAATCACAGAAAAGATGGGTTAGTAGTGATTTGAAAAGTAAATCATGATAACGACAGATAGAGGGTGGTGCCATAAGTCATGAGTGTTCAGGATTACATGGACAATGTGTCGCAGCTTATAAAACAGAAAAATTATCAAGGTGCAGTGAAAGTGATTAGTCAAGTAATCAAGACATTGAAGAATTACAGCGAGAAAGATATAATTGACGCGAGAATACGACTGGGGTTGACTCCCAAACCGTCAGATCTGTCAGCGTTGTTCCATCCAGATTTGATCAACGCGTACGATTTGAGGTTCAAATGTTACGTGAAGTTGAAGGACTACGGTCGTGCCTATAACGATGGCAAGAGAATTCTAGCGTTGCAGCCACTAGCTGTGAAAGGGTACTTGAGATGTGGTTTTGCAGCGCAATTAAAGCAAGAACTAGAGCATGCGTTTCAAATATACACGAGGGGCATTGGTACGATTGAAATGAACCGACGCGAAGGAATTTTGATCTCGGAAAGGCTTTTCAATGAGTTGGTTGCGAACAAGAACAAAGTTGAACTGGAGCTCAAAAAGAGATCCGCACATGTTTTACAATTAGAACGAACACGGCGAAGGAAGAAACTAAAGAGAAGCAACACAGATCCCATCACTGTACTACCCGTTGAATTGGTCATAAAAGTTTTCAAGCAGCTTTCAATGTCGGAGATCTTGTCCACTTGTTTCTTTGTTTCGAAAGAATGGCATCATACCTTGTCAATGATTCCTGAGTTTTTCCAACATTTTGAATTCAGATCAGCACTAACTCCCTTAGTGTTCAACAGGTTCTTGAGTTTCTTGAAGCACAACGGCCAAACTAGAAGAAACAAGCTGCTCAAGTCCATAAGAATCAGCAGGGCAACCCACTTTATGATGAGGAAATTAGTGAGCCAAGTTGCAGTTGAACTCCTTTCGGTCAGTCTGATTGAATTGGACTTGTACCAGATCCTCGAGATCTTTCAAAATTACCATGCTGAGAGCCATAGCCAATTTTTCCTTCATTTGAGAAGATTACAGTTGAATGTGTGCCCGACACCTTTTTTCGAGGAGAAGATCCTTGAGCTATTGCCAAATCTTGACCAACTTCAAATAATACTTTTTGATCATGATGAGGTATCAGCCCATGAACTCAGGGTCAAACCGTTCTATAAGGAAAAAGTAATGGAGTTCTATGAGAGCCCAACACATCGAGTCTACCCCAACTTGAAGCATTTACTGTTGATAATAAGTCCTGAGCACATTTATCCAAAAGGCAAGATTCCTTTGGACGTGCTCTTCAGATCCCGCAGCATGCCAAACTTGGAAAGCTTGGTGTTGGTGGGATTCACGTTCCTGCGCATGTTGAACAATAGCAACAACCTGGAGAATTCTACCGTCGAAGGGCTCTTGGACTTGCCTAAGTTGAAGTCGTTGTACATGGAGGAAATTGAGAACTTTAAGTTTGATGATTTCCTAAGAATGCGCCAAGCCCAGGGCCAACTGGATGAACAGCAGCAGCTTGTCCGATTGACCTTTCGCGAAAAAACCATCCATGATAGACTGCTCATTTCGGACCACAGCATGTTGTCGAGAACCTTTTGGAACGCCCAGAGACTCACCAATATCACCGATTTGGATCTCATGGGAACAAGGCTTCCGTTTACGATTCTAGTGCAGATGCTAACCTCAATGGGGACGGGCAACTTGAAGAAGCTCAATCTTGGCCGGGCCAAATCGTTGAACTTCTCGAATGCCTTGTTTCCAACGGGGCCGAGCAACCAAGAGAACATGTTTGATTTCCGCAAGTTCGTGAGGTTAGTGCCGATGTTGGAGCACTTGTGCATCTGCGACATCTCCAGTATTTGCGATGCCAGCTTGGAGCTGTTCAGAAAAGCCTTGTGCGAGCGCCCCTTGAAGCACTTCAAGTGTCTCGATATTTCGTTCACAAGGGTTACCGGTACCGGGATCATGATGTTCGTAGGGTACCGGAAGGAGAAGACGCTTCCTACTTCTGTTCACGAGCAAAGAACCTCGATATCCAGCAAGGTAGTGCGAAAAATCACCGTCACTGATGTGTCCAACAACATATTGCCCAAACTGAGGGTTGAAGGCGGAGGAGAAGAGCCCGTGGCGTTGGAAGAGTTGATTGTTGACGGTGTGACGAACATGTCCTCGAAAACATTGAGCTGCTTGGTGAATGAGGGCTACATTAATCACATTCAGTACGACCTCTATCTCCACAGATGGGATCAGTTTGGCAAGAATTCTCATGTTATAAGATAGTCTGATCACGTGATTCGATGAGCATGCAGAATTTTTTTTTTTTTTTGATACATCTCTCTGCTTTTTATATATAGTGAAAAAAATTTTCTATCAAGTGAAAGAACCTATTTGATCTAAACAGAGACTGAAGAACAAATATACCATGGTAAAAGCAGTGAAGACGACGAAAATCAAGGCCCCAAAAGCGGCCAAGGCATCCAAGACAGTGGAGCAGAATGAGCTCGATAAGGACAGTATGAAGTTGGCGGAGAGCAGCGATGAGGAGGGGAAAGAAAAAGAGGATGATGACAACCAGTTCGATGGCTTTTCCAGTACCGATGAGAGCGGGAGTGATGCCAGCGATAGTGAGAGCGAGAGCGAACAAGAAGGAGAAGAGGAGAAGGAGGATGAAGACAAGGCGGTCTTGAAACACACAGTGAAGAAACCAATCAAATCCAAGAAATCCTCGTCTGCTTCTGACGCTGATATCAACAAGTACAAACGGGGCATCATGTACATTGGACGTCTCCCTAAGCAGGTTGACGAAAAGGACTTGCAGAGATACTTTGCCCAGTTTGGCAAGATACTAAATGTGAAAATATCGAGAAACAAGAAGACCGGGAGCTCGAAACATTACGGGTTCATTGAGTTTGAAAACTACGATGTAGCGAAGATTGCCCAGGAAACAATGAACAACTATCTTCTTTTTAACCACTTGATAAAGTGCGAGATGGTGGAGAACAATGAGGAGAACGCAGAAAAGTTTTTGCATTTGTTCAATAAGGAACATGGGTCATTTAAAAAGATCCCATGGGGCAAGGTTGCAAAGCACAAACATGAAAAGCCAAAGAGCAGCGAGAAGTGGGATAAATTGTCAAGCAAGGATGAATCAAAGAGAAAGCAGAGACTAGAGAAGTTGAAAGATGCAGGATTTAATTTCGAGTTATAAAATTATAGCTAATATTAAATGAGATAAAAAAAAAAAAAAAAAAAAAAGGTAAAAGTTTCTATTTGTTTAGAATACATAACATTGTAGATGTAGCGAGCATTGTCACTCCTTGACGTACTGATTATAGCCATTTTTCCACACCCACCCAAAAAATTCATACAACTTTGTTCTAGATTCATCGAACTCAACATACAAGCCACCGTCTGAGACCACTGAGCTTTTTATTGAGCTGACGCCATTTGCATTCAACACCAACAGGGCAAGTCTCTCGGTCAAGCTGGGGTTTTTCGAAACACCTGCTTTGGAAGCCTCACCTGCGCCGGTAGGTTTCTTTTTAGCTTCTGGGGTAACGAAGATGGTGTCACTTGCGCAGTATTTGTAACCCAAGCATTCGTTCTCCATTTTCCAACCTTTCTTGCTGCTTCTTTTGCGGCTAATGTTTTCTTGTGGTGGTGGAACAAGCACTCCGTAAATAGCCACTGGATCCACGTAATAGCTTCTCAAAGCGGTCTTGCCCCTCTCAAGTCTTTCTTCCGAGACATCTGCGTCCGTCATGCCTCTTGTCCAATTGAGGAACTTTTTCTTGTATTTCAAGGACTTGATGTCGTCAAGATAAGCTCTTGGCTTTTTGCAGATTTTGAACCCTGAGTTGATCCAAAGTAGTGTTTTGTTGTCATGGCTAGAAATGTGGGCAGGTTGAACCGAGCATGCTTTCACTTGATACTGCTTCGACGCGCCCGAAATTTTGGAAGACGTGTCTTTGACTTTCAACAGATAGCTCGATTTTTCCGTTAGAAGGGCGCCTGCTCCATGTTGGTTGAATTCGTAAGTTTCATCACCCATCATTGCCATTCCAATCCAGTAGGTTTCTTTGTCTCCCCAGATTTTTTCTCCTAGTAAAGACTGCCACATTCGTATCTGGATGGCGGCAAACATACCCATAAAGTGCAGCGATCTTTGATAAGCCATGATGCCTGACTCCATAAGGTGTTTGAAACCGTGTTTGCCAAAAAGTCGGGTCTGCAAAGTTTTCGATGTCGTGGAAGGAACTTGAAAGAATATCTCGTCGTAAACGGTGGGCAAAAGCTTTTTGAAAAGTTGAAGATCCTGCGGAAGAATAAAGTCAGAAGCTAATCTGTCCTTGAAGAAAAAGGTCTTTGATTCCTGGTACTGTGGGAACATGAAAAAAGTATTTGGAGTGATGAAAGGAATGGAATCAGTGTCCACAAGTAAGATTTCATCGAAGGAGTTGAACAAGAGGGCAAGATACTTGTTGGAATAGTCATTAAAATAATCCTGATACGAGTCCGCAATGCACCCTTGCACGTTGACAAACCATATTTCTTGTTTAGGATATTCTGGTGGGAACGTAATATCAGAACTGTTGACGATATATTTCTCGTATTTTTCATAAAGTTTTTGCAACTCTTTTTCATCTTCTTGTAAATCGTTTCTTGAAATTTCAATCAAAATGTTGATCGAGTCTTCTGACAAGTCTCCCTTGTGAATAATCTGGATTGGCAATTTATTGCCCAATACTCTCAACACCTTGAGCATTGCTACCAAGTCAAGCAAATGCACGTCTGCAGCCGACATGACAATCCCTCTGCCGTTGATCTTTGATTTGAATTCAGAGACAAAACAGTTGTCTTTAGGTGCAGGGTGATTTAAATTCAGTTTCTTGCCATCAGAGTCATAGTATTTGCTCATTATAGGTACCTCAAATAGCAAAGAGTTATCCCAACGTCTATATATTGGTAGTTGTTTGGATAGCCAAGGGAATAAAGTGGCTTCTATGTGGGAGCACATGGTATTGTGCTCTTCTAGCTTATCAGAAGTACTACTACTGGTCACGGCAGATCTTTTTTCTTTCTCACCTTCATCCTCGCTGTTTTGATCTGGAAGATCTGGCATGTCGTCGTTATCATTCTCATTGTCGTTTTCATTCTCATCATGAATAAGAGTGCTCACGGTATCTGATATGAAATTTCCAAAATCGTCCAACTTTTTATTTAAACCCTCACTTAGCTGGTTCACCACTTTTATGAGTTTATTGTTGTATTCCGACAAGTTTTTGGGTATTGAAACAGATTTTTTGTATCCATTGTTGATGTCACCTGAAATGTCTCCCGCATTGATATAGCAACTATCGAAAACGCGAAAGTGAGTGATGATGTCGACCAACAAGTTTTCAGTCTCGATAGTTTTGTTGAGCATGGCCTTGTAGTCTTTAATTAGCCCATTCATTTCATCTGTGGAGATGGATTCATCCTGGTGATTGTTTTTCTTTTCTTCCTTCAAGTTATTTTTCAATCTTGCCAAGTAAGAATCTTTGAGAAACACTCCAGCATCATGAGGCAAATCGTTAATGTTGACACCGTTTTCAAAGATAGAGTTCCAATTATGGTCTTTCTGCTTGAAAAGCTCTTTGAAATATATGTTGCATTTGTCCAACTTGGAAAATGTTAAGAGATAATCGTCCCCATATTTGTTGATGAGAGATTTGTAGTGGCTTGATGAAACTTGATGATCTTTATTCACAAGATCCTCAATCAAACCATGATCAATCTGAGATGAAGAAGATGAAGAGGAAGAAGAGGATGGGTTCGATGATGATGAGTAAATGGATGGTATTGGGGGAACATAGCTCGAGGAAGACAGAAAAATGAATAGCTGGACGATCAAGAGACATAAAATCCCCACCAAGATCCACCTTCTATTTAGGGAAAAAGTACCTATGATCATGGAAGCTCGAGGAAAAAAGACAAACCCTAGATCAGATACACAAAAAGAAAGGCAAGATCTTATTTGTTTCTCTTGAAAACCCAACAGCACGCGCGAGTGATCAAGGAAAGATTTGTCTTGATGTAGGAGTTTGTACTTTTTTTTTTGTATTTATTATATTATCACCCAAATTTTTTTTTTTTTTCCTCTCAAAGTTTTTTTGTTTTATTTTATATAAGAAATAATTAACGTTTGTTTTTGTTTATGGTAAATTGTTCACAAAACAATATAAAGGAGAAAATTCAGATATCTATTTTGCTCCGACTTGCATTTTTAGTAGATATATACTTGTTTACACCGTTCTCATTTCGGGATCAAGTAAATACTCCCAAAGGAATAACCCCGGTATAGTCTGGCAACTACGCCGCAATGTCACCCAAGAGTGAAAGCAAAAAGTAGTTGAGATGAAGAAGATCGATCTAACCTTTGAGGAAGAAAGAGAAAAGAACTCAAGTAACAATCACGCGCTCCCTGGCCAACACTTGGCATTTCAATGTCAGCAACGCAACGCACATGGATGCAGCAAGACGCAAGGAGCACGTATTAGTGCATGGATTATTCCCACTCCTCCTCCAACCGAGAAGAATTCAAATGAGAGATTTTTTTTTTTCGTCGTTTCTCGTTTCTTCTTTGTCTTTTGTGATGAGTTTATATGTAATGGATTTGATTAGATCTACTGATACACAGTACAAATAGATGTGGCAAGTAACAATGTATGTTACGCTGCGTTGTTATTTTACTGGGGAACACTGGAATGAATGCTTTATGAGGTCATAAACAGGCCTTCCAGTGTTGTACAGTGGCAGTCTGTATTTGTTTAATGGACAATATATCTCCATGGTTTTGCCGTTGTGTGGATTTACTTCCTCGCAATGAAAGAAGACTGTGGTAAACGAAGTCCAAAGAAGGAAGGATGTTACTCAGAGAAAGCTTTTTCAAGAACATCTGTTCAACCCTATATCAAGACTTTTTTTGAAGGCATCCAACATTTGATATTGTAATTGTATTGTTACTCAAATTAGAATTGATGCACGTGGGCCGGGTAATACATACATACATATATATATATATATATATATATATTACCCGGCTGGGACTTAATCTCAGGCATTGGCACTTTATTATTTTATGTTTGTAACAGTAATAGGAAGTGGTTCCATTTACAATTTTCCTTGCCAGCCAATCAAATGGCACTAATAACTAAATATTTCCTTAGCAGAAAATATTTCCCTCTATTATTATTTGATATATTAATCAATCTACATACAAAAAAATCATCATCTGAGCTTATATCCTATGCCCTAACTGACCATTAGTATCATATTTCATATTTCATATTTCATATATCTATATTGTTTATTATTATTGGTTAATTTTGTGTGTTAATTCATTATATTCTGATATACACTTATAATCATCCTCACATTAATCTACTCTCTCTCTCTCACTCACTCAATATCATTTTTTTTAAATTTTCTTATATTTTTCATTTTTTTTTTTGAGAATCTAAAATTTTCTCAGTCTTTCCTTTCAGTTGTTGTTACCACTTGCAAATTACTATCTTTTGTCAACACTATATCCAAAACAGTCAAACATGCTCACACACCAAGTCACCAAGTCTTTGCAGCCAGTCGCGTTTTCCTGTCTTAAAGTCTCTCAAAGAAACGCTTCTACCCGTGCGCTTTCCAACGCCCTCATTGCTGACTTGAACACCAGATGGGAAGGCCTTACCCCTGTGGATCAACAACAAATTGTTTCTGAATTGTCAGAGAGACAAAAGCTTCCTTGGAAAGAACTCACCCCTGCCGAAAAGAAGGCCTCTTGGTATATCTCCTACGGTGAATGGGGGCCAAGAAGACCAGTCCACGGTAAAGGTGATGCTGGTAAGATCTTTGGCGGTGTCCTCATCGGTCTTGGTGCTTCAATGGGTATTTTCTTGGGCATAAGATCTCTTGCCCCACCTCCACCAATCACCATGAACAGAGAATGGCAAGAAAAATCTGATGAATATTTGAAGAGTAAAAACGCCAACCCATGGGGCACTTATTCTCAAATTCAATCCAAATAAACTGCTTAGCTCTGTTTATTTCATCTTACTACAACATCTTAACAACTTCTCTCTCACTCACTCTTCCTACTCCTCAACTCTATCACCTCCCCCTATCAATTCACAACAATATAAAGAAATAAAAATTGGAAAAAACAAAAAAACAACTATCACAACATAACGTTATTTTTTTTAACATCTAGCAAACCGTCATATTGTAAAACACTATGTTCTCAAAAGTCATTGAGAAGTTTTTTGGACACGATCCTTTAATATTACAGCTTTCAATGATTGATTCATTTTTATTTTACTTTGAGATTGTAGACTTGATATACTGCCAATTTCGATCAGTTGAAATTGCCAGTTAAACTGAGCTGAGTTTCTATATGTACAAATTTGACAATTATTGATGTGATTTGATTCAGAGAGAGAAAGAGAGAGGCTCATTCTTTTTTCAGCTTTGGAACAGCCCCGGTTTTCGCAGCAGTGATCAACTTCTTGCCAATCTTCAACATCTTTTGCAACCACACCAAGTTCAAAAGATCCAATGAAAAGTTCAACACAACAACCACTGTTGAAATTGCCTTCACCAACATACTCATTTCACCCCATACCTGATGAATCTCCTGAAGAACAAGGTATATAGCGGTGAAGCCCCAAATCACTCTTACAGAGAAAAACACCGTGATCAACAAAAGCCCATTGATGATGTTCAACTTCACCGAGGACAACCAACCCTCCTTGGCCTTTGCGTTGGCAATGAACCAGTTGACGTTGACGAACGGGGTGCTCAACTCGAATATCAAGAATCTCGGGCCCCAGTACTCAAACACAGGAATAAGGGTGATGGTGAACACAAACAACGAAGCCAACCCATGGAACAAAAACTCGGTGCCAAAAAGGTCAAAGTACACCACACAGACACACATGTCCCAGATAAAGTACCCCACTGTGATGGCCGACAAAAACGCATGCTTGTATTCGTACCCGAAGATCTGGTCATCAGCCAAGCTGCTTTCCTCCCCGTTCAAAAAGAAAAAATAACAGCACCCCCCGATGGAGATCAAGGTCTGCACCATTGAGATGATGTGGATGTCGTAGTTGACCTTCAACTTGTGCTGCTTCCGGTCGCCCTTCTTCAAGTCGGTGTAGATGTGGCCAAACACCGCGGTGCCTATTGTGGGACATAGGAGAAACAACAAGTTGTAGAAGACAAAGGAGTAGAGTATTTCGTGTGCGTGCACCAGATAGTACCCCGACAAGGGGAGGCTGTCGATCCACAGGGGTCTCAACGATTGGGAAATCAATTCAAGCGACATGACCGTACAAGGGAAAGAGAGTAACCACACCACCAGGTTTGATCTTTACGAATGGTATATTTTGTTTCTTGTTTTTTTGTTGTTTTTTTTGTTGGGCAGGTGATAATATTTATGGGTGACCCACATAATGATCTCCCCCTTTGGTGATGAGGAGCCATAGCGGTACTGGAAACTACCTTAGGGCAAATGACTCAGGCCAGGTGAAAGTAACTACAAAATTTCTAAGAAAATAGTGCATTCTATATATATACATTGAGTGCAAATCTTTACTGTGTGGGCGATCTTTGCAACTAAGCGAGAGTTCCAAGAATATGATTTTCCTGGGTGATAGATAGTATTATTAACCCTTGATTTTGTTGAAAGTCTCCTCAAGCAACACCTGCACACTCTCCATGTCCTTATTGATCACATCCTGGGGGAAATCCTTGAACGGGTCTTTTCTATCAAACTGCGCATAACGGTGAATCTCGTCTGTAAATTCGCTCTTCAACACAGGCCAGTCACTGTAGTGGAACCCAATGTTGTCTCCTTTCTCTTGCACCAACTTCTCTTCCCATTCAAGCTGCTCCTGTTTTGGAGGCAACGGCTTGGCATTGCTCCAGACACCTGCAACGGCTGCATTGGATGCCTCAATGGTGAGCCATTTCAAAGAAGCCACCTTCACACCGCTGAACGCAAGAGTAGGGTCTTCAATGCTGAAAATGTGCTGGAAGAGATTCTTCACCCTGCTTGAAGAGCTGGAGTTATCCTTTTCCGACCCGGAAACTTCAACAATAGCACTAGTCTCATTGTTCAAGAAGAAATTGAAATGCCAATGATATCCCGTGGCGTAAATCACTTTATCAACGTGCTCCACGCTGCCATCCGCAAACTCCACCGTGTGATCGTCTGTATTGAACCTCTTGATTTCTGGCTTGTTGACAATGCCCTCCGACTCTGCTGCATGGTCCAACCAAGCAAACACCGCCGGTTTCTGCAACTCCGTTCCGTAGTTGCGTCTTGACAAAATGGTTTTTGACGCAACAGGGTACACATACTTCAAAATGTCTAAGGAGCTGAGACTGCCGCCGACAAACAACACGCTTTTGCCCCGATACAAATCGCTCAGCCGCCAAGACTTGTTGTGGCTGATGGAGTCTGGGTACTTCAGGGCAAACTGCGCCAACCCGGGCGTCTTGGGAATGAACGGCACAGAGTAGTGTCCATTGGCCACCAACACCGCATCAAAAGTCTCAGTGTACCACGTATCAACGCCATCGTCATCATCGCTGCCCTCTTTTCTCAACACTAAGACCCATTTGCCATCATCGTTCTTGTACACCAGCTCAACCTGAGTCAGGAACCTGACGTGTTGCTTCAACCCATGACGATGGGCAAATCCTTTGATTCTTTCCTGGACTTTGCTGTAGCCCATCAATGGCCTGACCAGTGCGTCAGTTTCAGGCCCTACTGCTGGCGCATCATCGTCAACCGAGAACTTCATAAACTTGTCCGGGACGTTGGTGAACAAATCGCTGTAAACAGCACTGCTGGTCCACTGTGGGGCCTTGCGAGGAAGTGGAGCCTTGACGGGCCGATCGTAGTTTGAATTCTTCACATCTAGCTTCAACTTCTCAGGTAGCTCATCAAAGTTCGAGGGATGGATAGCGTTGGCGTCATGGTACTTTTCACTCTGGACAACATCATCAAGTGGAAGATCGGGATCCGGGGACTCGATCCTTGTGTTCCAGATGCCACCTACATCGTCCTGCTGCTCAAATACCGTGATGCTGTCAAATGCACGCTGACCCGCTTGCACTTCTGCTTTGGTGAAATGGCCGTTTTTCGTGGTGTGTAGAAACTCATACAAGGCAGAGATTCCCGCGGGACCAGCCCCAATGATGGCAATAGAGGAGATGCTGAAAGCCATGCTGATGAACAATTTTTTCTAAAAATCTCAAAATTCAGGCTCATTTGCGCACTATATATATATATTATGCCATGCATGCATGCTTGGTTAAATTATATTGTAATTTTTTTTTTTTTTTTCAGAACTGTGGATTACCGATTTGCAATAACCCCCACAGTATAACATAATCCCACTCACAATCACTCATTGGCCCACTCATTTTTTGATCTTTTTGATCTTCTTTGTTCCAAACACGTTTCCGGTCTTTTTCTTTGCAGATTTCTGCGTGGACAATTCTCTGTCACTGTCGTCATCCTCGTCATGGAAGGTTTCCCCTGACCCAACACTTTTAAACAGCCGAACGTCTCTCCTTTGTGATGAATCCGCGGAACCACTACTGTTTAAACCGGTTCGGATCTTCTGGGTATGGTCCCGTTGAAGAGCCAGCTTCAACGACTTCAAACTCTTGGAATCCAGGGCATTGATCTGCAACAGTCTCAGGGTCTCCTGCTGCCTTGTTTGCTTGGGTTTCAAAGTTTTCCGGTTCTTGATGTGGTCATCTACGGTTTTGATGCTTATGCTTTCGACGTCTGGCGAGAACGAGAGCCCTGACCCATTTGACACCAAGGGGAGGTTGAAAAAATCGACATTTGAATCGGTGCTCAAGTTGGCCTCATCTCCATATGAACTGCCCATCCAAGATGAGATGCGCTTACTGGAAAGATTCACCGACGTGAGAAGCTCATCCTGAAGCGACTTTTGCTGTTTCATAAAGTCTCTATTTGACATGTTGATTCACTTTGGGCTACAATATGATCGATCCCTTTTACCATGGTAAATTATTCATAGCCCACATGGGTTCTGAATGATTTTTTTTTGGCTGATGGGGAAAGCGCTCATAACCATTTGCGTATTGTGCAGCTTGCGATGCACAATATTGCTCCCCTTGATTGAACATGCGAAGTATCACCAAAAGCGTCGTGAGACAGGTTAGTTTTACCCGAATATTATCGCAATAGTAATTAAATTTAGTGCGAGAGAGGATCCGTTCATTCGATACTTGGTTTCGGCAGCTGTCTGATCAGGCATTGCTGCGAAGCTACCATCTGTTGGATTATGGCAGAACGGCTCTTAGTCAGAATCCATGCTAGAACGCGATAATTGATACAAAACGAAATTACATTGGTCCTCAGAAATCGACAGAGTGTTATTCATAGTGCGGCAAGAAGCCAAAGCTGAGATATTCCGCGATTTGCCCTTGCCCTTGACCTTCAAAGAGGTTAGCTAATTAGGCTTGGATTTCTACTGTGACACTGTACTTTTTGCATTCTTTAGTATGCATTCACGTGGAAAGACAAGAGAGTCATACATATACCGCAAAGACGTCAACTCAACTCAACTCAATTCAAACTAGAATGGCTGTATTCGTAACAGGGCGTCAAACCGGAAGGTCTGCATTGCTTCGCTTTTTGCTTGACAAGAGATGCCCACCCCCTCTGCGGTCGGAATTGATGAACCGAATTAAACAACATTTGACAGGTTGCACATAGACTTTGAGTACAGTTGAATCATTGCTTACATGTTATATTTCTTGTTGGACTCAATGCTGTTGAAAATCAAACATTCATAAAAATCCAAAACGAAAACAATTCTGACCTATAGCTGCCGAGAAATTTACTCAACCTTGGATTTGACAAGGTCGAAGTATTTCAGAACATGTGGGAACTCAGACAAAGATTTGCCAATGAGATTTTCGTAGGTTGGCAACCAAGCGTAAGCGGCAATGTCAACATAAGTGAATTTGTCGCCAACAAGGTAACCGGTACCGTTTTCAGCCAAAAGTTTGTCAAGAACACGGACAGCATCAGTGGTTTGAGTCTTGAACAAGTCAGAGTATCCGGCTGGAGCCTTGGCAGTGTAGTAACCGTAGACACCACTGAAAGCAGGCCCGAGGGTACCAGCAGCAAAGGAAGCCAATCTCAATTGTTCCCAGTAAATCTTCTTACCGTCCTTGAGAGAGTAAGACAACTTACCAGCCTTGTCGTATTCCTCAATGATGAATTGCAAAATGACTTCAGACTCAGTCAAGACAAACTTATCCTTGCCTTCAGTGACTTCAAGAGCTGGAACTTGACCAACAGGGTTGATCTTAAGATACTCTGGGGTCTTGTGCTCGTTCTTGGAGATATCAAGAGCTTTGCCTTCGTACTCAACGTTAAGAAGCTTGAGTAACCACAAGATCTTAGCAGAGTTGATGGAACCTTGAATGTAATATAATTTGATGGACATTTTTGATAAAAGATTAATAGTAATGAATCGATTATTAATTGAATAAAATGATTATAATATAATAAATTTCTTCAAATGATCAAAAACTTTCCAATGCCTGATTCCTATCCATATTTATACCATGAAGTTAGGGGTTAAGGACATTGTTGTGTTTTATACCCTTGCAATGTTGCTTAGGGTACACTCGTCCCCTCCACGTGAGATGGAGCAAGTGTACCTGTACCTACATCCTTATTCTGGTTGATTCCAACGCATTCCGGCAGATAGTTTGATTGAAAGATACAAAAAGTCGGGTATTCCGGACGGAGATAGAACACCCCCCAATACTTACATGACGTAAAAAACCCAAAAGTAACGACAAAAGATTGTTTTTTTTTTATTCAGTAAGAATCTAGTATGGATGGGTTCCTACCTGTATTCTATTTTGATGTTCCGTTTTCAGTGTGTACCGTACCGATTCTTTTTTTTGTTTGGGTTCTACACTAAGTGATCCCAGCTTCAGCCTCGCCTGTGGGCCGTGCTGGCAAATGAGTAAAATTTCCCTGCTGGTTGTGCAGCACTTGGCTTTTTCAGACAGAAACAGGCGGCATAGAGCTTCTTCTTCACGCCACGCCACGTGACTTCCCAGAATATCTCTCAGATTACCATTACCCTGATAAGTTACCACTCAAACACCGGGTAGCCCTTGCAGCATTGATTTTGTGTGACAATTTGCTTCTATCACTTTTAAACGATACAGAAAAGTAAAAAAAAAAAATAAAATAAAAAAGAGAAGAGAGCTCTGGCTTTGATGGTAGAAGCGAGCGATTGCTATATACAGAACTATATCTTACCAGGTGCGAAATCCACAAACGTACCACCAAATCCTTCATTTTCATCACTCCCAAGTCGTCAACAGCATCATCCTCACCATCAACAGAACCTGTTTCAAACGTATGGCCACTTAACGCTTTACATCCAACCATCATCCAACACAATATCTATCACACAAAACAAAGACGTAATATGGGCGGTGGTGACTATTCAGGCAAAAAAGACCACTACAAACCATATTCCTCTTATCACCCATATAACAACAATAAAAACAATAATGACAAGCGAGGAGGTAGCAGTGGAGCACAAGGAGGATCTCCTGGTGGCAGCTCAAGTAATGGGAGTAATGGTCCAAGACCTTATTCAAGTGGTGCCTCAGGAGGGGGCACTTTTTATGGTGGATCAGGGTCAAAAAGGCCAGGGTTCTTGAACAAGTCTTCAGGAAGTCATTATTCTGGGTCAAGCTACACGGGAAGTGGAAATAGAGAGCCATCTGGTATCAACGGTGGCATGTTTCTGAAAAAGAAATACAGTAACGGATACCAGTCCTACAACCCTGGGAGACAAAGGGGCAATGGTTATGTTTACATTCATGACTCCAACAAAAATAAGCGAGATGATGACAATCATTATACATCGAAAACCTCTTCTTCGTACAGCAACAATAAACTCAATAGTCATAGCAGCGACCATTATTACCAGCGGGGTGACGACCGTTCTTCAAATGGCGAGGACTTCTCAAAAGGCAGAAGATCGATTTCTCCAAATACAGTTGAAGTTTCAAATGGTTTGTCACCTAATTCAGAATCTGGCTCGATGTCATCAAGGAGGCAGACAACGCCCTCATCTCACGGTATCGCTGCACCAGGAACACTACCCGCAGTATCTCGCGACAAGGCTAATAAGATAGTAACTCAGTCCTCAACCCCTTCATCACCTAATTATGAAACAATTTCTTCTGGATCAACTTTAACTTCCAACATAACGTTAGAGTCTAAACATCCAGAGACCAATAAAAAGACAACACCTTCTCCTCCTCCGTCCTCAACTTTATCGTCTTCAACCTTGTCATCTGTCGATTCAACTCGCAAAACGCTTGCTGAACAAAAAATGAAGCACAGCATTTTTCCCAACAAAGATAAAGAAGTTTCAACAAAAGAGGTCTTGAACGATGGCAAGCGCGAAGAGGTGCCTAAGAAGAAAGACTCAAGAGTGACGGAACCGAAAACAACAGACAGTGCAATATTCACAAACAAGGGAGATGTGTTCAAACCGGAATTTCGTAAGGAAGAACTGGATGTCAATGAACTTAAGAGGACGCACTCGAATTCTAGTCTAGAACTTCAAGTAAAGAAAACAAAAACAACAGCGCCAGAACTCAAAACTTCCAGTATATTCATGAAAACTTCCTTGTTTCAAGATTCTTCCAAAGAACTTTCAAAGAAAATACATGCTGGAAAGAATAACTCAGTCAAAGATTCAAGCCCAACTGCACAGCTGGCTGATTTCACAGAAAAGCATATAAACGAAAAAGATGAACCAAAAAAAGTGACAGAAGCAAAAGCCTCATCAGAAGCTGCTGTTATTCCAAAGGATGGTAAGGATTTCAGTGGTGCAAATCCAGAAAGCCGGCTATTGAATGGGAAGCATAAATCAAAAAGTCTTGGCAATTTATTTCAAGCCAAGGAGCAGATTAGCAATTCAGACAAGAGGGACAAGAAACCATCTACAGAACTCAATGGGAAGAAGAAGCAAAAAGTCAAAGAGGTTATCAAAAAGTTTGAAATCAATAAGGATCCAAAGAAGAAGCACAGTCTTTTTGCATCAACCTCACAAACCAAACCTAAAAAGGTTGTCTCTGCTAGTTCTATTTTCAAAAAGAGTGATTTATTCGGTGAAAAGGACAAGCCGAAACTGAAGAAGGAACCAACTGTTCTGAAGCAAAGCTTCAAAGAAGAGGAATCAGACTCGAAAACTGAGCAACAGCCTGTCAAAAACAAGATTAAAATCATGTCTGATGAGGAGGATGAAGAGGAAGAGCAAATGAAGAATGAAGATGTGAAAGCAATTGAAACCGAGAGCGAGCTTCCTACAATTGAGAATTCCAGTGAAGTCGCCAATAGTTTACAAAAAGAAGAGAAAAAGCAAGAAACCAATGATCTGGGAAAACAAGAGGCAACTGTTGATAATAATCAGAAAGATGATGGTGAAATTGATGATGTGCGGGTTGAAACTAGTGCCAAAATTGAGCAGAAAACCAAGCATGAAGAAATTAAAATCACCAACGAATTCAAGGAAGAAAAGCCAACGCCAGGAAACCACGAATATACACTCGGTGAGCCTCTGGTTACTGCTGATAACATCTCTTCACCGCCACATTCTGAATTCATAAGTGACGTGCAAAAATCATCACCCCTTAGTGAGATCAATCTTACCCAAGATCACATTTCTAAAGACGATTCTCAAACTTTTGAGAAAAGAAAAGATGAAGAAGAAGAAGAAGAAGAAGAGGAAGAGGAAGAGGAAGAGGAAAAGATCGAGCCGGTAAAGGGGCCGCGCAGAGCCACCATTGAAATGAAGCCTTTTAGCCATGATGATGATTATGATGATGACGACGACAACAACGATGATGATGATTATGATGATGATGATAATTTACGAAATTTTGACAACGACGGAGGAATGGCCGATGATTTCGACCGTCTTAGCGGTGATGATTCAGAAGCAGAAACCGTTATTGCTGGCTATCCCCCAAAGTCAAGAAGAGGCAGAGGAAGATTGATAAGAAAAGCTGATGTTGAAAATGAGAATCAAGAAACTAGATCAGCCTCACATTCTGAGGAACGTTCTAAAAAGCCTTCAAACGATGTCAAAGTGCGTAGCTCGCACAACAATAGTCAACAGAAGAAAAGCCGAGTTGGTCGTGACGCAAGTGGTAGATCAAAATTGCAAAGAGCTTGTGATAAAGGGAAGTATGATATTGCGGAGCAGCTACTCAAGGAAGGCGTTGATGTGAATGACACTGATTACGCTGGTAATTCCTCACTACATGAAGCTGCGCTCCAAGGTCACTACGAAATTGCGAAATTATTGATTGATTATGGTGCAAATGTGAATATGCAGTCCGGGCCAGAAGACTTGGATACACCTTTGATTGATGCTGCGGCGAATGGACACCTCAAAGTTGTTGAACTTCTTTTGGAACATGGTGCTAATCCTAATTTATCCAATGCTTTAAATGAAAATGTTTATGAACTTTTGAAAGAATCTGATGAACCAGGGAGCCAAGAACTTTTGAATGAAATTCTCAAGAAACGGGACCAATACGATAAATTATTCGAAAAAGACGACGAAAATAGTGGTGAAGAAGGAGGGGAGAAGAAAAAGAAGAAGAAGAAGAAGAATGACAATAAAATACGCAGCGAATTTGGAGAAGACAATAATGATCTGAAAGCCGATGGCTCTGCTCTGCAGAATGTTTCTTCACCTCCTGCTGGTACAACCTCTGCCAATACCTCTAACAACCGAAATGATTTATTTTGGGTTGATCTTATCTCGAAATCTGGGCGCAATGAGATCTACAAGAGAACCGCTGAGGGCGATTATGCCTTTGTTGGCAAATATTTGTCTGGAGGTGGTGTTGCCGATGTCGATATGCTTATTGTTGCCTCAAGACATGGGTACTCTGACATTGTTAATATCTTGCTTGGGTTTGGCGCGAAAATCAATGGTGTGGCCAAAGATGGCAGCACTGCGCTTATGCACGCTGTTGGGAGACGCCATTTGGATATAGTTAAATTGTTGTTGGATGGCGGAGCAGATCCCACACAACGCAGAAAATCTGATGGCAGAAACTCACTTGAAATCTGCAAGGAGAGTTTGATTGCAGATCCAGAAGAAATCAATTTGTTGAAGCTGAAGATTGCTGAGATGAAGACCTCGGCCTCGAATTCCCAGCTTGATGAAGACACTCAACAGGATCAGTCTGTTGTTAAGATGAAGAGAAGTAGCTCCAATAACTCACTTGAAGGTGAACAATTGAAATCAAAGAAAAGAAAGCTTGCTAGGGAAAAGGAAAGTGTGATCAAATCCGAGAGCACGAACAGCTATGATAGTGGTGAAAGATCTGGAAGCAAAGAAAGAAAGAAAATGGCAAATACTGAAAGGTCAACCAGTAAAGAAAGAAGAAAGTCTCCCGGTGTTGAACGGTCTACTAGCAAAGAGAGAAAATCTTTGATCAAAGAACTGCTGTCATCGCTGGTCAGTAGTAGAAAGGGTTCTATTTTCGATAAAACTTCTGGAAAACCAAGAGAAACAAGAACAGTTGTTGTGAAAGATATATCTTTAAAGACTTCGAAGCTTTTTGGTGGTGGTGGTGGTGATAGTGAGAAGGAGATGGACACCGCCAGACTGCAAACTGTCAAGACATTTTTTGGTGGTGATGGGGGGAAGGAAAGTGCTGAGGCTGATAATCACACCCGTCAAAGTGCTGGTGCGGACGCACCTTCGTCTGAAACCTTTGCTGCTGATGCAAGCGTACCTGTTGCAGGTTCTAGTAATATCAATTGGGTACATAATGCTGCCGCCAACAAGCCGCCTGATTCTCATGCAGGGAAACAACAGAGCATGGACAAGGAAGCATATGTCCAACAAAAGGCAGAGAAGATTCGGGCAAGACAACAAGCAGTGTTGCTTAAGATTTCCAGAGCTGAAAAACAAAGGGAAGAAGAGAAGAAGTTGCAAAAATTCCAGGAAGAGGAGAAGTTGAGAAAAGAAAAGGAAGACGCGGAAAAGAGAATACTTTTGCAGAAGCAACAAGTGGAGGAGGAGAAGAAACAGAGAGAGATGATGTTGAAAAAGAAAATCAGAGATGGGTACCCGCTTTCTCTCCAATGCATTGACTTTTTTGAATACGACTCCTTTGACGATCTTACCGAGGAACAACTTGGCAAGGTGAAGACAAATTTATCCAAGTATTTGCCTTTATTCTATGTTGTGTTGGATAATGAGAAATATGTTATTGATCTTCAATTGAATGTGCTCACCTCGGTTCCAAATCTTTACGACAAATTTCCAAAGCTCAAAGAGGGCAAGAGGCTGGTGAAGGACGGCCAACAGGCGAAATTGTGGAATTTCTTTGGTTCCATGTTTTTGAAAAACTTGAGTGACTACATGGCTATCAACAACAGCAAATCCTTGAAGCATTGGGAGCAGAAGGTGCCCAAGTTGGACAAGAAATTGGAGATATTCAATCAAGAGGGCAAGAAGTTTCAGCTGTTGATACTCCATTGGGTCAAGTTATCCAACGTGGAGAGCGAAATTTTCGCCAAATACAAGTTTTTCAAGGACAACATTAGCTCGAACGTGATTGAGCTTGATGGAGAGTTTTTGAGCAGCCCACTTGTACAACCTGGTGGTCTTGGCCCTAGTAACGGTTCCGTCACAACAAAGCCGGTGATGGCGACAACGACAACAACAACACCAACAACAACGGGTTCCAATTCAGTCTCCTTTGAGAACTTGCCAAGAAAATTTCGGGGCAGATCAAAAATCTTGACGGCAGTAAGCTCCACCAAGCAACGAATGTGGTGATATCTTTCTTTCCGACAATTGCAGAAACAACTTTCAGAGTTACAACACAAAAACATGCATGCATATATATATTATTATATCTTTCTTGAATTCCTTCTATTTTTATTATTTCTTGGGTTTGGTTCTTTTATTATTTTCTTTTAGGATGGCGTTAACATGATAGATAAATGAAGTTTACAAAGTAGAACATAGAATAGTCGGTAATTGCATGGTTCGTGTTATCAATTGAGTATTGAAATCAATCTATGTACATGATGATGAGGAGGAGGCACGATGACAGAATTTTGATTTTATGATTGGATGGAACTTCAAGCAAAGTCTTTTGAGATCTTGGCCAAGATCTCATGGTCTCTGAAGATGAAGAATTCGTCATCGCCGACTTTCACGGCTTGACCACCGAAAGAAGGGATCAAAATCTCATCACCGGCCTTCACAGAGGTTGGGATGAGCTTTCCTTCTGGAGAAGTAGAGCCTGGACCTGTGGAGATAACCGTGCCTTGTGACAATTTAGGCAAGTTCTTTTCAGGCAAATATATGCCGGCTGCGGTCTTGGTGGCAGCCTTGGCTCTTTGGACCAAGATTCTGTCAAACAATGGCTGTAAAGCCTTAACGGATTTGAGAGTGGTGGACTGAAACGAGGTTAGTAATTCTGAATCTAAAAAGGCAAAAGCAATGGGAAAGAGGACTGTTCCCTCTTATCCCAGCGTACACATACCATTTTTATCTGAGTTGAAGACAAAGTTGTATTCGTTGGCTATTTGATACTGTGGTGTCTGTGTGAGTCTGTCTGGGTTCAACTGCAAGTTTATATTTTTTTATTTACTCCAAAAATTTTCAAGTAGAATTTTCCAGAAGTCACCCCGCCAAATAAAGAACGGGGAGGAAGGGAACCAAACCGGGTAAAAACGGCGAAGGGGTGAGATGCGTCATGTGACCAATGGCGCACGGAAGCCTCCCAAACAGGAAAGAAAACGGAAGCTGCCGAGATAGGAAAAGATGGGAAGGATATCGGAATAGAGTTTATGGTAATAATACCATATAGATTGGTGAGACCCTATATGGATCCCTCATCTGCCAGAATGGGGTAGCACTTAGACAGATGGTAAAGCCGTGGGGAAACCACACAGCATGACCTTTGCGCTGACTCTGTATCTCCCATGATGATTGAGAGTTCTCGTCACATTTCTTGAGAGATCGAATAGCTCTCGGGGGCGGAACCAGTTGGAAGTCTTTTGTTGATGTACTGACATAAACCACGGCGGATTCTGATGACATCTGACCAGTCACCCACTTGACCCTCAGAGTAGCTGAAGGAAAACACCGGATACAAAGTACGTAGTGTTTGGCTTAGGTGTGTTGGGTCAACTTTTATATTTATGAAACTTTATGTTGAACTCTTGTACATGAATTTGTTTGACTGGCGTAACATAGTTTAAGCCTCGATGCATATATAAAACAAACAAAAAAAAAAAACACCGACTCCTGCTCATGTCTATGAAGTTATGGTTATTGTGAGAGGTAGGTGAGTGTGTTTGTTGATTAAAGTGTGCGAGATTGTGATGCACTATTGTTAGTGTGGTGTATTATGTACAAAGATTTGGAACTAGTCCGTTTATATTCTTTGGGTTATGGGCTTCTCTCTGCAATAGAAACAATACAGCACTACTACTCAGCAGAGCTAAAGCTTTAGTTCAAGTTTTTTCTTTTCCCCTTGTCTCTCTATCTCCTTCGATGAAACTGCCTTGTAGATATATCGTAATGGCAGGCACCGTGGAGATAGTGAAACTTACTTGTTTCAACAAAGTGCCCCCTAAAAGTGGTCATTAGGGGATGAGCTTTTGGCCATGGCACGATTTTGCCATCCCATTTGCGCAACAGGGTGAACTAAAAGGAATTATCCACCTAGCGAATAACATAGATATTATTGTTATTGTATCAGCGCATCGTTATCTTGTTTCTATTGTGTTTGAATTTACTTTTCATTTTTCTTGATGGTGTTTTGTTAAGGTTTTGTATAGGAGATCGGGATTTTGTGTGTGTGTGTGTGTCGTTTAATTGAACTTTGTTTACTGTTTGTTTTTCCTGCATATTTTCAACCTGACGAACGTTTATCATAATACTATCAATGGCTATCAGCATAAGTTTCAAACTTATAGATCGATCTTAGCACCGGATATAAATAATGACCAGTTCCTTTGAATCAACATCCAAATGAGACCAGAAATCTTTGTTGCCAACTTTATCACATCACACACTATTCATCATTCAAATTTCAAAATTGGAAGCTGGAGTTGTTACAGATCAGAGATAATTCATTGCATCGAGGTTATAGATCACAAAAAGAAAATTTCAATACACAGGATTATTCTCTGAGCACACACTCCCTTCTCTCATTTTTATCAAGTAACCTAGAATATGTTGAACCCGTTCATATTTCTTCTATTGCTCCTTAATTGTGCTACTTCGTATCCCATCCCCAGTTTGTCTGAAAAGACCAACTTCATTGAGAAAAGGGACGAGACCTCTACCGCCACAATCTACACAAGCACCCACATCCAAACCCAAACAGTGACACAGCATGGTGCAAACTTGCCAACTCCTTCGGCCGCGGTCTCTCAGGAGCTAGCAAACTCAGCAAACTTTTCCTCGGATCCTGTTTCTACATCGCCTGCAACAACCGTCGCAGCTTCTGTCTCTTCTACTGCCGGTTCCTCCTCCTCCAGCACATCTCTGTCGGACTCAAGTTCCACTTCGCTGAGCCCTGCCAGCAACAAAATAGCGTCCTCTTCACTGGGGTACTACAACTGGCCAAAAGACGGTATCAAAGGTGTCAACCTTGGTGGATGGTTAGTCATGGAGCCCTGGATAAACACAGATTTATTCTCATCAGACAACTTTGATGGTGATATTCCGCAAGACGAGTTCAATTTTTGCGAATCCTTGGGATTGGACAAGGCAGGCGACTTGCTTGAAAAACACTACAGCTCTTGGATTACTGCAGACGATTTCAGCAAAATGAAACAATACGGCTTGAACGCTGTGCGGATCCCAATCGGTTACTGGGCTTACCAGGTCATGAGCACCGACAAGTACTACAAGGGCAAGCAGGATAGTTATCTCCAGAAAGCTATCGGCTGGGCAAGAGATAACGACATGTACGTTCTTATTGATTTGCACGGTGCACCAGGGTCCCAAAATGGCTATGATTCATCTGGCCACAAGTACTTTCATGACTGGGCCAATTACGACAACAAAGATGCCACCATCGACGTTTTGGAGACAATCGTCAATAAATATGGTGGGGATGATTACAAAGACGTTGTCATTGGTATTGAGCTTGTCAACGAGCCTTTGGTTGGGGGTGATGGTGTCAGCCAAGACTATCTCAGCTCGTTTTACTCAGACTCTTTGGCGATGGTGAAGAAGAGTGATAATCCAAACGGGAATATCGTTCTTCATGACGGTTACTTGTACCAAGGTGCATGGAAGTCTAAGTCTTTCAACACTAACAACGTCGTTTACGACACCCACTTGTACATGCTTTACGACTCGGGCTATCAAGCCAAGTCTTATGACGAGAAAATCTCTCAGGTGTGCCAATGGGGAGATGACATTGATGCTTTGAATTACAAAGAATTTGTTGGCGAGTTCACTGCAGCCTGGAACTCTGACAGCTCCTCGATCTATACTCAGAAGATTGATCAATGGGGTGTTGACGATAAAGCCAAAATTAGAAAGTTTGTTGAGGCCCAATTCACCGCGTTTGCAAAATCCCAAGGGTGGTTTTTCTGGAATTGGAAAATGGGAAACTCAGATCAATGGGATTTCCAAGTCTTGGTTGAGAATGACATCATTCCTCAGCCTTTAGACTCAAGAACTTTCACCACATGTTGATATGACCTTTCTCAAATTCTTTTCATCAACACTTTTAATATTTTCTCTCAGAGCTGGTCTTCTTTAACTTTTTTTATTCTTCTCTTTTTCATTTGCATTTTTAAATAGGTATAGATGATATTTCATTAACGACAAAAATAAACATTTATGAATCAATAATAATTTGACTGGATGTACAAATCGTCGAATGAGAATGTACGATAGAATTAATGTGACTAAAAATGCAAAAATAAATAATTAAATGAGTAGATAAAAATATGCGGAACTGAGGTAGGTGAATGAAGAAATGAATTAGAATTGAAAAAGATGACGTACTTCTCTATTTGGCGACTTTGATTTCAGATTTGGATCCAGCTTGGTGGAAAGCTTGAGCAAAACCAATCTTCTTGTCTTCGTAATCGAAATCAATGTATGCTGATTGCATGAAGGCAGAACCCAATTCAAAGTAATCGTCTTGGGTGGCTTCAAGAGCAAAATAGCATGTGTCATGGGTTGTCCCTGAAAGGTTTGGGTCTTTGCTGATGACCAAGTTGGAGAATGGAACGGTGATTTTCTTTTCACCAATTTGGAAAACAAAGTCTGGACCATGAGCGTTACAGTTGATGGTGTTCAGTTTCCCGGTGAAATCATTGGTAGTGACCAGCACGAATTTCGAGTGCACGTCAGCTGGCACCTTGATGTCTTTACTCATGGAGACCACCTTGGCGGAGTACTTGTGGCCAGGCTTGGTAAGAGTGTGGTTATTGTAGGAAACACTGCCCATGTCGAAAAACACCTCATTGCCAATGTTTGGGCTGAAAATTCTTCTTTCCAATGGCACGTAGGTCAATTCGCCGGTGAATTTGGAAAGATCAAGACCGCCGAAGATCAACTCACCCCCAGAGGCAGGACCTTTGGACTCCAAGTAGATGGAGAATGTTGGCTTCTTGATGTATCCCTCGTAGGACATCAACTCCACAAGGGAAATGTACTTTTCCCCATCGTCCCAACGAACAACCCCTTCTGACGATTCTGGTCCCAACCCCAAGATACTGAAACTTGGCAAGTTATTCGAGACAGCAATAGGGGCTTGGCTCACAGGCCAGTACTGGTTGTTGGCATCGACAAACTTGATATCATCCTTTCCGTAGTACCCCGTGACAAACGAATTTTTGCCTTCGACCAAGGATCTGAAGTCGGTGTCCAGATCAAAAAAACTCTTGGAGTACTGTGTGTTCAACTTGGTCAACTTTGGGAGGTATGAGTCGCTGGCTCTGATGATCACATCGCCGGTGTTGGTGTCGACATACGATGGCATTTTTCTGCGGTGAGAACCCACTGTAAGTTGAACAAGAAACTTGTTGTCCAATTGCGTCAACGGAAGAGCGACATAGCCGATTGGAGCAGCATCCTCCTTGTCCTTGGCAAAGATGAGGCCTCTTTTCTCAACCCCCGTTGGAGCAGCCAAAGCAGCAGTGGCTAAGAGGGATGACACAAGTACTTGAAGAGAAAATTGCATAGCGGATAGGTATAGTAGGTTTTGTTGTTGATGTATTGTTTGGAGGCTGCAACACAAACAGTATTGAGGGGATCTTTGCTGCTATTTATATGATATGCCCTTGGTAGAAAGGCCTCAGCATTTCGCTGGCTTGTGTGCCAAAACTGAAAAAAAAAAATACTGTCTCTGGTATGTGCGCGCATGTTAAAGAAAACGCTAAGGCTTTTTTATATGCACAATCTCAAAATGTGCTTTGAGTTATGGTGAAAAACGGCACCTCCACGGATAGAAAGACAGGACCACCCCCAGCTTGTATAGCTCCAAATAGAAGTATTAGCGCTTCAACCTTGATCCAAAGCCTCATATCCTTCTCCTTGCTTTTCCATGTTTCGGTACTACAATTTTCAATTGAAAGTGTGGATTATTTTTAAATCATTGGTCAGTCACATTCCAGAAAATTTTAAAAGCCAATCATCTCCAACTTTTTAGGGCACAAGTTGCTTTCGGCTTTCGGGACACTGGGAGTACACATCAAGGATGTCTCCCCAATCCATCAATGAAACGAATAAGACAAATCATAGGTACTCAAGTAAGTTCTACCGGTCAACCAACAAAAAAAAAAGAAACACCGAACCTGGGACTCGAACCCAGAGTCTCCTGATTAGAAGTCAGACGCCCTAACCAATTAGGCTAGCCCGGCTGTTATGTATACCTTCTATTTTTTGTATGAATTTCAAAATTGTGCATAAATATTACGTAATCAATTAGTCAGCACCGGGTAACGACTTATTTTAGCAGCTTATCTATCATCATTTATTGTCAGCAAGAGCTATATATAGTACCTATATACCTTGTCTATAACATATTATCGTCCCCATCATCTTCAAATTGGCCTTGTTGCATTAGAAGAGATTTTGTTGTGCACACGCCTCAACAATGGGCCATCACAATTTAGCTTTGGTTATTTATTTTTCAATTTTTTTTGTGTTTTTTGGGTGCAGCAGGTCTTGTCTATATACTTATTCTTTTTTGTAGTTTCGTCCTTTGTTAGTTCTTGCGAGGAGGGGCGATTGGGACGAATGAGCTGGAGCTAAGATCAAGGCTTGAAATGTTGAGTGGAACCACTCGCAATAGTAGAATCCCGCTGGAGGCTCTGCTGAGTGGGCGTACCTCAAACCTGTCATTTTCGATTTCCACCTCGCCTTCTCGTGCAGGTAGGCCGACAAGCAGAGTACTGAACTGTTCGGAGGGCTTTAAACTGACAAAAAGTTTAGAACATTTAAGAAAAGATACGAACTAAAGTGTGTAGGAACTAGGTTTTCGATTTGTGCGCTCAACACAATGAAACAAATGTTGAAGCACTTTGAGCTATTCAAGAGAAAGTGCGAATCAACAGCGAAATCGAAACCACGTGTACAATCGATGCTCAAGAGAGGGCGAAGAAGTTTCCACAGATATTGGTGTTGAGCGTAAGAATGAAGGATCTGGATTCCTTAGCCGTTGTGGATTAGGTTTATATGGATGTTCGGTTCCAAGACGATTTGTGCGTTTTAGTGGACTTTTGGATTCAATATAAGTTGACATCAAATATTATCCTTGGCTGTCCCTTTGTTAAGGAGCATTCTGATATCATTGATTTCAAGACAAGTGCAGTCGGTGGTGGCCGTGAAATTTGTGTTTACGGTATCTCAAGGTGGTTTATCGTTTGGACCATAAGTTGAGTTTGAATAAGTGTGTGGCCGTCTAGGACATGAATAATATTCATAAACAAAGAGAAGAAGAGCACCCTCTTGAAACATCTAGTTGATCTTTCATTGGTATACTGGTTGGCAATGCAAGCCATACCAAAAGAACTTTAATTCTTGGGCGGATCCTGGATAAAGATATATGATCATGTGACCTGAAGTATCTCCGAAGATAGGAAAGGTCTCACGTCATTTGACGAATATGAAGCCGAACATTTACTATCACTAAGAATTGGTGTTTAAGAGCCAAACTGCCAACCTGCAAAAGCAAAGTGAGGGTTAAGCTTGTTTCTACATGAGAATGAGCTAATGTACTCCTATTCTCAATTGTCTACAGTTAACACCAGCTTCACTACTAAATATTTGATTGCAGCCCCAAAAAGTGGCCGCTAGTTGATGAAGCCAATTTGGGTCGTAGTAAGCTCTTTAAGAAAGGAAAAACTATCCCCACATCCCCTACTGTACGGATATCCTTGATAGAAGATAGGTTGCAAAAATAAAGTTCACTCTAAGAAGCTTCATAGTGACCTTTGTATACCAGCGAAGCAATCGTGCTTAACCCAGCCTGTCCATACTTGTCAGCTACTGTCAACTCATGCAGTTGAATCTTTTTGTTCTTTCTTGCTACAAAATGATATACTAAATTAAATTACCCATCAAATCACATGGAGCACCTTTATGCGCGGATCAATCCATTTGATTTGGCAACTCACAGTACAAAAAAAAAAATAGGGAAGGAAAAAACCCAATGAAAGGCATCAACTTTGGAGTATTTTGGGGATTCCTAACTATTTTCTTCTCTTCTTTTCTAAGTATTCATATAAAAAGTACCCTTTTGAACAGTGTTGATTTGTCTCATACTGAGTTGGATTATCGCCACTTGCCACAAATTTTGTTCTCCAATCTTTTACATTTTTTGAGCTCATTATCATCGAAAGCGGGGTGTTGACCGAACGATTTAAAGATATCGCAAATAGCTATCACAATGAAAAGAAAATCCAGCCAGGCGGAAGAAGAAAGCAGCAAGGAAGTCATTGCAATTATGGATGAAGGAGATGACGAGCTTAGCACAGAAGAAGAAGAAGAAGATGAAGAAGAAGAAGAAGAAGAACTAGATGTCTCGGATGATGACGATGAGTCTGAAATTGATTATGATGACGAAGGCGAGGATAGTGATGTTGACATTTATGACGACGAAGATGACAGCAATGCCGTGGATACCACTTCTCCCATCACCTCCGATCGTTCCGAGGTGAATCAATCAGCTTTGTTCTCAATCAACAACAACGACAATATTCAATCTAGTTTGTATCAATATAGCAAACTAACTCCGCTTCAATTTTTCCACAGAGTTTTGATGGCAAAAGTGAGAGATATCTCACCAATTTTGAGCTTATCTGAAAATGAGACATTTTTGTTGCTTGTGTATTTCAACTGGAACTCTGAGAAGTTGATGGAAAGCTACATGGACACGCATGGTCAATTATTGGATGAGATTGGGCTTGCCAGAAATAACGCTATTGATGCAAGCAATGGCTCAGGCTGTGGTTCACTTTTGCACCAAGATGAAGATTTTTTTTGTGCGATCTGTTGTGATGAAGTCAGCCCCGAGAAGAAAAAATTCTCTTTAGCTTGCTCACATTGGTATTGCCAAAACTGTTACATGGAGTATGTTTCCGGGGAACTCACTAAAGGTCAACTAGTACGGTGTCCAGAGCCAGATTGCAAGCAAGTCATGCTGTTGGAAGACTTCGACATCTTGTTTGATGAAGACGAGCAGTATTTGAAACTCAAAATGATCTGTGCGCTTACGGGGGATAAAGATTCAGATGATGTTGAAGAGCAAGAAGAAAAAGATGGTAAGAAAAGAAGAGTTGTCAAAAGAACTCCTCGCAAAGTCCGGCGAGGCAAGATCAAAATCTCGCAGTTTAGACGCTATCATCCAGTTCGCTTTGGCGAATATGCTGGGAGCGACTCATCAGAGGATGAACTGGATGACGTCTTTTGTCAGGAACTTTCACAACAACCCTCAACGAAGGAACTTGCTAAGTGTGATGTGAAAGATATTGTTGAAGTGGAAGAAGACTTTTTCAAAGAAGATAATGTGGCAGAAGTTGATGAGTTCCATGACTTGGTGAATGAGATAACTAACCCCTCAAACTATAGTATGAAAACAGAGTACATTACAAAAATCTCTTCCAAATATATTGATTCACATAAGGACTTTTATTGGTGCCCTGCACCAGACTGCAATAGTTTGATCCAAATGAAAGACTACGTTCCTGCTGAAGAGGAGGTTGAATACAAAATCTCTTGGCTTCCTTTTGTTACATGCTTGAGACATCATACTTTTTGCATTTACTGCAATTATGAGACTCATTATCCAGTGCCGTGTAGCATTGTTAGAAGATGGGTTATCAAATGTACTAATGACTCCGAGACTGCAAAATGGCTCACGTTGCACACAAAAACTTGTCCAAAGTGCAAAAATCCAATCGAAAAGAACGGTGGATGCAATCACATGACATGCCAGAAATGCCGTTTTGAGTTCTGTTGGATTTGTATGGGTAATTGGTCGCAACATGGTAACCTGTATTATAACTGCAACAGATACGAGAGTGCCAAAGAGAAGAAATCAAGCAAAGAAAACATTCAAAAGAGTCTCTCCAAGTATTTGTTTTATTTTGACCGTTTTCAAAACCATCAAATATCTATCAACAAAGATTTTAAAATCTTCGAGGTCATCAATGACAAGATCAAAAAGTTGCAAAAAACCGGTGGCATAACTTGGATCAAAAGTCAATTTTTGAAAAACTGTATATTGACTTTGGTCAAGGCAAGATCGACCTTACAGTGGTCTTATGTGTTTTCATTCTATTTGAAAGATATTAGTACGAATGCTGCGAAAATATTTGAAACACATCAGTCAAATTTGAGTTTGGCAGTTGAGAATTTGTCAGTATTGCTAAACATTGAAGATCCTAATAGGATCATTTCACAAAGATTGAAATTTATTGAAAGGGCTCGTTTTTGTGTTTCTCGACAATTGAGTTTGATCTCTTTTGCAGAGGAAGCTTTGCTTGCGAAAACGTTGCTGTTTGATAGTTCAGCTGATGATGACAACATATCATCTGTCAAAAAATAATACAAAGTTTTTCGCTAAACTTGATTATCTGATTTTTTTTTTTTTTTTTTTTGTGTATTGATTTCAACTACGACTTTATTTTGTATCTTGCTTACTCTTTTGCTTTACGAAAGTCGAGATATAAAACAGCTTGTTGCTCTATAAGTAGTGGTCAACTACAAGACAAATGGAGATACAAGTTTAACGGCAGAAGCATCTTGATTGTTTAAAGTGGATCAAACCATACTTTTCTATCTACCTAAAACGTTCAACGATAATTCTATCAGCTCCAACTTCATCGTACTCCTCCTTGCTCACCCATAACTGGTGAAATGTACCCAAACTGCTCAATATACTCCCACCAAACCACTGCAAGTACTTTCTTGAAGTTGTTCTTCCCTCCGCATGCACCCTTATTTTCAAACCTGGATTAGAATCATTCAAATCTTTATAAAGCCTGTCAGTCAAACCTGGGATCAACGAAACTGCTCCTGTGACAACCACATTGTGAGCCACTTGCTGACGAATGTCAATGTCAACTTTTGCGATGGCTTTGTTGACAAGACTTGAGAGACCCGCAATTTTTGCATTTTTGGATGATGCAGGGTTAGGAACTGCTCTTGGTTTGGAACCAGCATCAGCGTTTGAGGCGTCCGTGGCAACTTCAAAGTCCTCTTCCTTCTTCTTACCACGCTTCAATGGCACATAATAGTTCTTCACTTCTAGCTCATCCATTTCTCCATTGTCTTCGATCGACCAATCAAGATCGCCCTCACGATGAAACTCAGAATGCTCTTTCCAAAAATTGATGAAATTTTGAGGGTCAAACAAAGAGTTGGCAATGTTGTATCTTTCATCCTCAAATTCTACTTTCAAACCGGTGGGTAGCTCGAAATACCTAGATTGATAGTCAAACTTGGAAGAGTCTGACACTGTTGTTTCAGGCACCACTAGTAACGTTTCTTTTATCTCATCATATATTCTATCGGCCTGGAATTGTTTGTACGAGTCTGTTATTCCTGCTGAAATGTTCGATTTGAGAGCATACTCAGCTCCAACCGGGTGGTTATTTGTTGGGTCTTTCAAGAAGTTGTGGTATGCCTCCAATGAGTAGTTGTGTACATTTTTTGACTTGATGAGGAATTTAGGGATCACATCAACTTTTCTTCGCTCAAGGGCACATCTTAATTGAGTGTCAATGAATTTGCCTCCATAATGGGTCCTCATTGAACTGTTGCTCAAGCACATTCCGTCGAGAATCGGAGTTGCCGTTGTTGATTCATACCCAATATCCACAACAACAGAATTTGGCCTTCCAGAGCCAAAAGCAGCACAGGCAGCTGCTTTGCACAAGAAGAAGCCTGGTGTATTGAAGAGTTCCAAAAACACCTCCATAGATTTCAACTTGTTTGCCTTGGTGTTCCATATCGGTTCTGTAAGAAGAACTGGCATTTCTTCTGGGTTTGCGGCTAACGAGTTCATCAAGTAATCAAACATCTCGATGGCTGCATCCCAGTCACTGATCATTTCATCGCGAACAATGGGCTTGACCTCCACACCCTCTCGTGGGTTCAAACTCAAGCTGTCTCCAAAGTACACATTCTCTCTCCCGATTCTACCAGTTTCACGCTTCTGTTTAAAATAGTCAACTTTTGGCGAATCTTTT